>JAJONR010000411.1:0-177680 GCA_029582245.1 Solanum etuberosum
TACATCAACAATGCCAATGTTGTTCCTGAATATGAGAGTAAAATTATTGATATTATCGAAGCGTTTAGTATACCCGCTGGACTGCCTTGGCACCTCACTGATGATGTATAACCATGCCTACTTCTTATGTTTTGATTAACACCTACTCATACATACATACAAATAATTGATACATAAATAACTTGTTGATGCATCCGTGCAGCATGTGGATGTCATTTTATACTATCTGCAAAAGAAGTCGAAGCAATAGAGTCATTCAAAATATCGATATACCACTACTAATTATTTTTTCAAAACATACATCAACAATGCCAATGTTGTTCCTGAATATGAGAGTAAAATTATTGATATTATCGAAGCGTTTAGTATACCCGCTGGACTGCCTTGGCACCTCACTGATGATGTATAACCATGCCTACTTCTTATGTTTTGATTAACACCTACTCATACATACATACAAATAATTGATACATAAATAACTTGTTGATGCATCTGTGCAGCATGTGGATGTCATTTTATACTATCTGCAAAAGAAGTCGAAGCAATAGAGTTATTCAAAATATCGATATACCACTACTAATTATTTTTTCAAAATATACATCAACAATGCCAATGTTGTTCCTGAATATGAGAGTAAAATTATTGATATTATCGAAGCGTTTAGTATACCCGCTGGACTGCCTTGGCACCTCACAGATGAGGTTTATGTTCTTGTAAATTATAATGGGTAGTTTCATTGGGTCCTAGATATTGTTGTATTGAAGGAATGGTCCATAAATGTGTATAATTCGATGTCTTCTTCTAGGACTAATAGAAAATTATCCACCGAAATTTAAAAGTTGTCTACAATGTTGCCAAAGTACCTTGAATCAAACAAAGTTTTTGAGCAAAAAGACCGAACCAACTAATCAGTTGTTAAATCTTACCCGGGCAAGAACAAATCTCACCCATTTGAAGTCAAACATGTTACTGTTATTGCCCAACAAGCAAGCAATAGTCTATACGTATTACATTATTTTTTTGTCTTACCACTGTCGAAATGTGATGTTATTAGTTTATTATATTTTTTAATTGATGATAAACCATGCAGAGACTGTGGACTTTTTGTTGTTGCATACGATGAGTTTTTGAGTAATGGACTACAAGTACCATCTTATGAAATTATTTCTCGATCCCTTCGCATGAGATATGCTTCACTCCTATGGAATTATGGGATTTTAAAGGCCCAGAGTGGCTATGTTAGTAACAATGAAGACCCACAGAGGCCTAGACCGAAAAAAAATAAAGTTCATATCTCAAGATGAAAATGTTATGGTTACTACCATTGATTAGATTTAGTTTTGATGGTTATGTATACCATTTTGAATTACCTTTTTGTTGATAAGTTGTAAAAAATAATTGGTGAAGTATTCATTTTTTCTGATATATTAATGATTATTATTATATTTATTTTATTGGAACAACTGTCAATTATATAGGAAATGAGAAAATGTGGTATCTGTGACAACATATATAGCCTTTGATGTAAAACAATTACACAATTATCTGCATGTGCCCCAACAGAAAGGTGATATGTGGCAACATATATAGCCTCTGTTGTAAAAAAAGAAAATCACACAATTATCTGCATGTGCCCCAACAGAATGGAGATATGTGGCAACATATGTCACTTTGAATTGTCATATGTTGCAACATTATATTGTCAAAATTCAAAAAAAAATTAAAAGGTTGAAAACAACTGTCATTTTCTCTCTTTCCTCTATAAAAAGTCATTTCATATTCCAAATTTAATTTACTTATTTACTAATTTTCATTTTGTATTTCCTTCTTTCCTTCCATCTCTCTTATTTTTTCATTATTCTTCACCGATTCAGTTGTTATTGCGATATTTTTTACAACATAAGTGTAATCTGTTGTAGTTTCTCTTTCTCTACAATAGTTCCAGCGCATTGTCGTTGCCCTCATTCCTAATTTATCGTCGATATCTTCTCAGATAAAATTTAATTAGGGTTTTAAAATATTTCCTAGTATTAAATCAAGACGTTTTTAGTGGTTAATCACTTATTTGTTTGTAGGCTGGATGGTTGTTATTCCTTTTTAAATATTATCTGGTTTCAAAAAGATTCAATTTGTAGTTGGTTGGTTAGGGTTTAGGGAGGATTTTATGGTTTGTTGGTTGGTTCATGTGTAGTATTGAATCGTGTTTGGGGTTTCTGAGGGGTGATGTGTTGTTGTTTGTATTGTTGTGTGTTATGTTGTTGTGTTTGGTTGTTGTTATTTTTGTTAAGAAATATTTGATTTTGTGGTTGTAGATACAAATATAATTCCTCTTGTCAAAAGAAAAATTGTAGTAACAACTGACACAAAGATAAAAAAAAAACCTAGGACTAAAACTGGTAGGAAAAAGAAGGAAAATTTCAGTTCCACTCTTTTAGAAGAACTTGCATCTGAAGCAGTTTCTTCTTCTCAAGTAGAATCAGGAATTTCTCAAGATGATCTTGAAATTCTCCATGAAGTTGATGTAGAGGAAGAATGACAAGCAAAAAATGAGGATAATGATGATAGAAAAAATAAAAATGAAGCTGATTATGTGGAAGAAAGAGAAGAAGAAAAGAATGAAGTTGAGGAAGAAGAAGGAAAAAAAAAGAAAGTTGAGGAAGAAGAAGGAAAAAAAAAGGAGTTGAGGAAGAAGGAAAAAATAAAGAAGTTCAGGAAGAAGAAAAGAAAATGAAGTTGAAGAAGAAGAAGGAAAAAAATGAAGTTGAGGATGATGTTGTCAAAACTGTCAATGCACACACATTCCCTGTGCATTTCCAGCCTAATGCTACTGGTGATATCATTATAAGGTCAGCCATGAAAAAAACTTTCGACTCCTTCGGGAACATACTCCGAGAGAATGATTTGGAAGATTTTTTAGGAATAGTTGTTTTGGGCAATATCTTGATTTGCCTATGAATAATAATGCACATTTTCAAATGAGCATCGTCAATGAACTTCTGAAAAGAAGGTTCATTTTTGAGAATTATGAAAAGAAGGATGATGTGTTGATTAATTATTGTGGCATGCCACTCTTCTTTGGCAAAAAAGAGTTTGTCATAGTTACAGGGTTTAAATGTCATTCTCCTTCTAAGCCAATCTCTATTTTCACAGCCAAAAATCAACCACAGAGACGAAAGAAAGGAGAAGCACAAACTAGTAAGGAACAATCAACTGAGGAGCAGGACTTGGTGTCCCTTGTTGGCCCAAGCTTCAAAAATCCCAAATTGATAGCTTTGTTGAATGACAATGATATATCAAAGAAGCACAAGGAGTCATTGTGCTTACTTTGGTTTGTACATAATGTACTTATGTCCAAAGATGTCAACAACAACATACCCCTTAATTGGGTGAAGTTATCCGAGGATATTGAGGCTTTCAACAACTATCATTGGGGTCATGACAGGTACGAATCAACTGTCAAATACTTGTTCGCTCCTTTATCTCCAAAGACTAATAATTTATTTGGTTTTCCATGGGCTTTCATGGTAAACATAAATGTTCTTACTATTTTTAATATTTTACTGAATAATTCAATATTTTATTTGTGACATGTTTTCCTTTTTTTATAGGCTTGGGCATTTGAAGTCATTTCTCAATTGAGACATCAAGTAACTGCAAAAGAAGAGGTTTCATCTTCAAGGATGTTGAGATGGTTGACAGCAAAAAATGTCAAAAATCCTCAAGATCCTTTTAGCCCTCTCGATGATGCAGTAAGTTGTTATATTACAAATTACAAATTATGTCATATGTGTCAAATGTTGTTACAGATGAGGTATATGTTACTACAGATGAGTCATATATTGCTACAGATGAGTCATTTGTTGCTACAGATGCCCCATATGTTGCAACATATCACCCATCTATAGCAACATGTTACCCATATGTAACAACATATGACCCAAATATTGCTATAGATGAGTCATCTGTTGCTACAGATTATGCATCTGTTGCAACATGTGACCCTAATGTTGCTGACCCATGTGTTGCTACATATGAGTCAAATATTGTTACAGATGAGGCATATGTTGCTACATATGACTTATTATTGCTACGATTGCCCCATATGTTGCAACATATCACCCATCTGTAGCAACATATGACTCATCTGTTACAACATGTGAACCAAATATTTCTACAGATGACTCATTTTTATAATTTTAGGTTGTGTATCTATGTCTTGTCCCAACAGAAAATGAGTTGCAAATGCAATTTCTGATTACTCTAGGGTTGGTTGAAACCTTATTTGATCCTTTAGCGGATAGAGTTATAAGATAATTGATTGGAGCAACAACCATCAAAAGGGCAAGAGTTGAATTAGTTATTTTTAATGAGGATATGGTTGATGCAGCTGTAAGGGCTGGTGTTAATATTTGTGTTTGTGCTGGTGTTGATGTTGGTGGTGATATTTGTGTTGGTGCTGGTGTTGGTGGTTGTATTGGTGTTGGTATTGGGGTTGGTGTTGGTGGACAAAGTGTTGGGGCTACCTCTTGTAGTAGTTGTTTTGGCTTTCTATGTGAGAAGTGCAAGAAACATGATGACGATTCTATCATGTATCTTCAAACATTGAGTGAGGCTGTGAATGAATTTAAATACAAGAGGGGGGGAGGGGGTCAGGTTCATTCCATCAAGCAAGGTTTGGGATCCATATACTTCATAGGCCAAGTGGAGAAAAAAATCCTTTATCAAAGCAATACACAATTTGAAGAAAAAATATTTGGATAATTGTCAATGTCCATAGGAGAGAAGATGGAGCTCAAGTCGGTGAATATTTATAAGATGGTGTCTGTAGTTAAAAAAAGGTCATTTTTTTGAACTGATGAAAACAAAAGATCATCGCACACTATATGACATGCATCATTTTGATGGAAATGATTTCAGGAACATGACAAGTATGAAAATTTGGTGGGAAGATTGGATAATTTTCTCTACTATCCTTCAATTCATAATGCTATGTTTGTTTGTTTTATCTTTTCAATCATTACTCTTCTTTACTATTTATTATTAATTGTTGTATATTGATGAAAATATTAGCCTCATGCGGGAGAGGCATTTGAGATTCCATGAGCACTATGATTTCATGGATAGAATCATGGATCTCGGCTTCTATACCAACTTCAAAAAAAGGTACAAGAGTATTAGCGAGGAGGCAACAACAACTGGTGGCATAAGCTTAAAACAGTTACTCAATGAGTTTGTATGTGATGACAATATAATTAACTAAGTTAGGGCATAAGACCATGCCGTGGAGGCATGCATTGGATAGATGCAAAAAAGGTTATTGCAGTCATGAACATGAACAATAATCATTTTGTCACTCTTGAGATCCTCTTGCATGAGGGTCGCAAGAATGTTTATGACTGCAACATTATGGTTTATGAAAATGACAAGTTTTTGACATTCATACAATCCGTGTTCAATTTGCTGCCAAGCTTGTTGAGGCAAAGTGGAATAATGAAGCATTTACCAGAAAAGTTTCTCAATAAACCATGGAAATTTAAAGGTCGAGTGGAACTCATGGGCAAAAATGAAACCAATTTCGCGTGCAGGTCATACTCACTTGCATTTATTGAGCATTTGATAACCGGAACACTAATTCAACCTCTCAACACCAAGTTGTGTGACAATACAGTTGGAAGGATGCAATGGGTTTGGACTGCTGGGATAGTATCTGGGAGCTTGGAGCCTTGACAATGTGTCTGTAATTAATGACAATATTTTATTTTATTTGTTGCAACATATGATGTTAATGTTATGTTATGTTAAGAACAAGTACACAGAATAGTGCATCTGTTTGAGCAGAAGTACATAACTATGTTTATTTATTTTATCTGTTCCAACATATGATGTTGTGTTATGTTAAGAACAAGTACATAGAATTGTGCATATGTTGGAACAGAAGTGCAAAACTATGTTTATTTATTTCTTCAACTATGATAATTTTAATGGTTGCACACAAATACATGAGAACTTTCCATCCTTCGTAGCATTCTTGGTAATGCTTATAAATAGAAAAAAGACCACAACAATCAACACGAAGATTAGCTTCTAGTTGTTACAACATTTACTCTTCTTCTCCTTCATCACCCATTTGTTATTTCTTTTAATATGACTTTCATCATCAAATTCCAACTCCTTAATTCTCTTCGTCAATCTCAAAAGAACGAACTTGGATCATATATCAACATCATCACGATCCCTCAATCTAAAGAAGTTGCATGCATTCTCTTAAAATACACCACAAAAAAAAATTTAAAAAAAATAAAAAATAAAATAAAGACAACCAACAGATCTTCAGACTAAGATGTAGAAAATATACTGGATAGCGTGGACAAGACCAAAATCTTCGACCTGAATTGTCCTCCAATCATGAAGTTTGCATTGAAATTAAGGCTCCATGTTTGTAACCGATTTTCACACCCAACATGAGATCATTCTTATCATTACAAATTCGATTCAATATTGCATTTGACATTATATCAAAACTAACAAGAACAAACAAAACTAGCTAACTCATTCATGAAATCTCTAGTACTGACCTATATTTAAAGAAATTCATTCTTACCAAACGACTATATTATAAAATTAATGATTTCATTGATTTGACAGTTCATAACAGATGAATCTCTTATTTATTGATTTGGTTTAACTAAACCAAATTGATACATTCACGTGCCTTAGTTGCGTGTTAAAAAATAAAGAACAGAACAACTGATGAAATAAATAACATCATTATCTTGAACATTTTAACATTAACATTAACATAAACATAAGCAAAAAGCATTTATATCCCATGATCTCCATCACATAAAAATAAATAAAAAGAGAAAATGAGAGAGAGAGAGAGGAGAGAGAAAGTTGAAAGAGAAGAGAGAGAAAGCGAAGCGGCGAGGAAGAAAATGAAAACCCCATCTTATTCTTATCTTGAAAAACTTATTTATATCCCTTCTAGAAAATGAAATAATGGGCTGATTGAGCCAGTTTTGGATTGGGCTTGCCCATGACTTTTTATAAAGCAACATTTTTTAATCTGTTACAACATATGACAATTTAATGGATTTAGTATTTAACAAGCAGCGCGTCTTTATCTGTTGCAACATATGTCAATTTGATGGATTTAATCTATAAACAAGCAACATTTTTTAATCTGTTGAAAAAATGTCAATTATGTGTGATAATTATAAATTTTCAATTTAACATATAGCACCCAAAGAGAAATCCAAGCACATAATTTTGAAAACATAAACAAGCTATTGATAGTGACATGCAAGTAGTATCACTATTAAGAGAAGACTAGACTACATAGAAGCATCCATATTTATAAAGACATTAACGCCAACAAAAAAATCAAAATTCACATCTAGCCCTATATTACTACTTCGGCAAGCAAAAAAGGACTTGGCAAACTGGGAGGATCTGGAGTCAACATTGAGCGACTAAATATGGAGGGGCATCGACATTCTTGAAGAGTGATGGATCAGAGCTACCCATGCACTCTGTCACAAGACCACCTACAGAAAAAATAAATAACCATAGTGAGTAGGAGTTAGAGAAGCATACCAAAGTGGTAACAACAATAGTGAGCTATCCATTTACTCCGTCACAAGACCAGACATGATGTTATAAAGTAAGAAGACATACCTAATGATGAAGCTACCCTCCATTAGACAATATCCGACAAAAATAAACAATGACCATCACTCATGCACTGATCATATTAGCTGAGAACAACATAATTATGTTGATCACCCACAACAGGAGCATGCGGAGAATTAGATTCATCCAAGGTGGTAACATCTTCTCAGGGAGATTTTGAGTGAGACTGGAGAGAAGAGGAAGAAAGGAAAAATAAAAAATAAAAAACGAGAGTTTTGCGAGTAATTGTGAATTACGGGAACCTAAGTTAACTTATTTATAATGAGTGAGAGAGGAGAAGAATGTGCCGTTAATTGTTGTTGGGCTAGTTATGGGTTGAGGTCTGCCCATGGGAATGGAATAATTTGTATTTTGTTGCAACTTCTTCGTTCTGTTGCAATTTTCTTCATATTCTCTGGTAATTTCAACACAAAATTGACCATATTATCCAACATAATGTACATATGTTGCCACATATGCCAATTTGATTGATGTGTTAGTTGATAAATTAAGTAATTTAACAATTAAAAATGTTAAAATGGAGCAAATTTTATTACATTGACCCTAATTTAGCAATAAAAAATGCTATAATAGTATGCACAATGATTATCTATTGTGTTATATAACCATCATATGGAATTACTTAGTCATTGGATGATGAACTAGTGGTGTTATATTATATCTATTGAATAATTAATAAATTTGAAGAAGGTTGTTGCATTAGACCATAATTTTGTATTTAGACATGTTATAAGACTATATATTAGTGCTACATGTTGTATTAGGTCACAATTTAATTGAATTAATAGGAAAAACCACATGTAAGGTTATTCATATGTGGCAACATATGACAAATCTGTGGAATTTCAACACAAAATTGACCATATTATCCAACAAAATGTACATATGTTGCCACATATGTCAATTTGATGAATGTGTTAATTGATAAATTAAGTAATTTAGCAATTAAAAATGTTAAATTGGACCATATTTTATTATAGTGGACCATAACTTAGCAATAAAAAAATGCTATAACACTATGCACAACGATTTCCTATGGTGTTATATAACTATCATATGGAATTACTTAGTCATTGGATGATTAACTAGTGATATAATAATATTTGTAAAAATAATTTATAAATTTGATGAAGGTTGTTGTATTAGATCATAATTTTGTATTTAGACATGTTATAAGACTATATATTAGTGCTACATATTGTATTAAGTCACAATTTAATTGAATTAATACCAAAAATCACATGTAAGGTTATCCATATGTTGCTACATATGACAAATTTGTGGTAATTTCAACACAAAATTGACCATATGATCCAACAAAATATACATATGTTGCCACAAATGTCAATTTGATGGATGAGTTAATCGATAAATTAAGTAATTTAGCAATTAAAAATGTTAAATTGGACTATATTTTACAACATTGGACCATAATTTAGCAATAAAAAAATATTATAACATTATGTGCAACAATTTCCTATGGTGTTATATAACTATCATATGGAACTACTTAGTCATTGGATGATGAACTAGTGATATAATAATATTTATAAAAATAATTGATAAATTTGATGAAGGTTGTTGTATTAGATCATAATTTTGTATTTAGACATGTTATAAGACTATATATTAGTGCTACATGTTGTATTAGGTCACAATTAAATTGAATTAATACCAAAAGCCACATGTAAGACTATTCATATATTACAACATATGACAAATCTCTGATAATTTCAACACAAAATTGATCACGTTGTCCAACAGAGTGTACATATGTTGCCACATATGTCAATTTGATGGATGTGTTGATTAATAAATTATGTAATTTAATAATTAAATAATGTCAAATTAGACCATATGTTGACACTTTTGTCCCTTCTATGAGCATATGGACCAACATAATATACATATGTTGCCACAGATGCCAAACAACTATATAATTGGGAAAAATAACAGAACTGATTGAATAGGAAAAATAAGAAGATATAGTGATATAGATATACATAGATTAATATGCCAAATAAAACAAACAAACTTCTTCATCGTAAAAAAATTAACTACATCTAAATTCAGTTCTATAAAATTTAACTACAAAATAACAGACACAACTGATGGAAAAGGTTCATTGCCCAACAAAAGGTGTATGAGGCAAAAATTTAACTACATAATCTAGTTCTAAATCACAGCTAAATAATTCACAACGAATATCATCTTCATCGTCACTTCCCTTGGGCTAGCCATTCTTGTGAAGGCTTTGCTCATGTTGATGAATAGTGTAATAAATGGGTCTTTCTCCCAACACAGGAGGTTCTGACACCCACATTCTACATATAACTTGTCGTAACTTATATCGACATGACCTGATTTTTTGTGGCTCCATTTGTTTCATGTTGGCAATGAACACTAAGCCTTCTCGCATGGATTAACCGCCCTTGAATATTGAAATTATAACAAGCGCATAAGATGCACCAATGTGGCCTCCGTTTGCTGCTTGATTAATCATTTCCACTTCATTTGAATCGTTATTATTGAAATACTCAAACTACAAAAGAAATAAATACATTTAAAAGGAAGAATACATTAATAAAAAGTGAATACATACGAAAAATATTAAAAATTATCACACCTTTTCTGTATAAAGCTTCTAAATTTCTCGACGCTCTGCAAATATCGAGGAAAGAAATAAATTTTTGAACTACTAACTGACGGTTCACCGACCATCTAAAATTAGAAAAATCGACCAACGTTACCTTTTGATATACAAAAGGTTCATTACCAACTTGATTAAGGAACTCAAATCTGTGAAATCAAATCAAACGGTTAGGAAATAAAATTTAAAGAGAGGTGAAAATTAATTTATATACATACGGTTAGGAAATAAAATTTAAAGAGAGGTGAAAATTAATTTATATACATACATACCTTAATTTAATATTCATTAAATCTTTGAAGGATCCAGAAGCAATCCTGTCAACGATATCAATAAGTAGACACCTCAGAAGGGATTCAATGTAGTTTGTAAAATTTTATTTTTTCATCCTCCTAATCTTTTTTTACTCTTACTCAAGTTACAAAAATTTCTTCTTCCTTCCCAGCAAAAGCTTTTGTCTTATAAGGATTGTGAAAAGTTGCAACTTTTGAAGAAGAGTTGCAACTTTTGACTTTTCAAATGGGACAGTTTTTTTAAAAGAGGTAGAATACGAAGAGTTGTAATTATGTTTTTTTAATGATAGCCTCTTTTTTGAAAGTTGTTCTAATGACAGTCTACATGATTGATTGTTCACACTTAACACGTAATTATTAATTAGTGAAAATATCTACAGAATAGACATATGTTACAACATATACCTAATTTGTTTGAACATATGCGTTATTATATTGTAGTTGTAACACATAATTGACATATGTTGGAACATATGAAATATTATGTTGAAAGATCTAACACATAATTGACATATGTTAGCAGATGCACAATTATGTTTTAGAAACTAACACACAACTGACATCTGCTGGAACATATGCAATATTCTGTTGTAAGTAGTAGTAACACATAATTGACATATGTTGTAACAGATGCACAATTATATTTTAAAAATGCATCAGCTTAAAATAAATTCCACATTTTATATAAATAACATAAGTTGATTCAAATTAAGATAAGATACATCATCCTCAAATAAAAAAACATTCATTAAAATTCAAGAATACTTACGGAGCATTTTAGTTTGGGCATGTAGTTCTTTTGTGACCAAAGTCCTTACATACGGAACACTTATTTTTTCTTGTTGGAAATAATTCACCAACTCCACTCCGTCTCTTATATCTACTTCTTCCAGGTTTGCTTGGATCAACATATGGAGGAGGTATTTCTCTCTCTAAGATATCCAAAGGAATAATCCAAGAATCTTCGGGTGGCACAGGGTGAATTTCTTCACAATATGCAATTATGTATTTTTGCACTGAATAATATCGAGATGAGTACTCATAAATTTGATTTCCAAATTCTGCACCATATTGGGATCGAAGCACTGTCATGGCATGTGGACAAGAAATTTTGTCCAAGTCAAAAATGCTACAAGTACAAGTTCTTCTTTGTAAATCCATCGTAGCAATATCACCATGACAATTGACACTGAACTTGTAGTTAGCAAGTTGATGAGCCAACTTGTTACCCGAGTTGACATACTTTGTTATGTCTTTTTCAATTGAAGGAATAAATCTATTTGCAGAGTTCACCAGCTCCATACACCTCTGATGAAATAAAAGTGAAAATCTCCTATTTATTTAATCAAATAGAGCGACAATGGGAAATTCTCTTTCAACATCAAACATAGAATTCACCGACTCCGCGATGTTTGACGTCATAATGTTATATCTACACAAGAAAAAAAAGTTGATCAAAAACATAAAATTACAATAAACTCAAATATGATAGTATAGACAATAATGTACCTATTTCCCGGGCAAAATGTCATTCTCCATGTGTGGAATCCAATAAGTTCATGAGTTTCAGCTGCCTTTCGTACCAAATCTCTTATTTGATTGAAATGGTCATTGAACTTACATCTATCATATGCCTTTGCTGCTTTATAAAAATGAGATACTACCTTTGAATTGTGAAAGTTATTTCGAATATTTTCCCCAAGATGTCTCATGAAACAACCATAATGAGATGCACGGTAGATAGTCGAAATCATCTTTCGAATACTTGGATGCCTATCAGAAATAATGCACAACTCATCAGTATCATCTACATAGCTTCTCATCTGTTCAAAAAATATTTATATGAGGCATCACATTCCTTGTCCACAACACTAAAAGCCACTGGAAATATATGAGTCTCAGCATCTTGTACCACTACTGATAGCAAAACTCCTTCATACTTGCTCCTCAGGAATGTCCCATCAACGGCTATTACTTTTCTCATTTGTTGAAAACCAATCATCCAAGCAGCATATGATACAAAGAAGTACTTGAACCTCCCATTTCATCAAGCGACATTGTCGTTTTGCTTTCTGGGTTTGTAATTTCGAGCATATAACGGTACATATTAAGCACTGCATACCTGTGCTCATGTGTTCCCCTGATCGAAGACTTCACATGCTCCATGCCCTTATAAATCTCCCAATAACTTACCTTACAATCCAATTCTGTGCGGATTTGATTTGATATGTCTCTTGTGGATGGGCCTTTACCATTGGAAAACCTATTTTCAAAGTATTTACCTAGGACTTTTACCATGTCATGTGGATTATGGCTCGTAAGATGCTATGAACCACATGTATGGTACTTTTTGTAGATTCTAATGACAAATCTGTTACTACTTGTAAATTTCACAACCCTCAACCACCACTTGCACTTGGATATGAACATTTAAAAGAATACACATTACGAGAATTTATCATCTTCGTCAGTCTAAAATCTTTTTTAAGCAAATAATTTTCAATGAATTTACTAGTTCTTCCTTGTTCTTGAATGTCATTCCCTTTTAAAAATCGGTTTCATCATCTTGAACATTATTCGCACGTGATGATTGAGAAGAAGTTGGATTGTTGCTCTCAATAATAGGTGTAGGAGGATTGTTGCTCCTAAGGTTTGTCACTTCATCTCCTTCAATTTCATCATCGTGATTATTCATGTCCACGACATCAAATTCATCATTTAACATATCTTGTTGGTTTTCTTCTAGCTTATGATCACTGTTCCTCCCAAATAAAAAGCAAACTAGGCTGATGAGTTATTTTAAAAGGTAAGACCTTCTGATTATGAAAAAAACTGGGAATATAACTGATGACAAGATATTTTGGTTGAAAATTGAGGCCACAACTATGGATGATTAAATTCACAAAATCATCATATAAAATATTTCTTTCGACAGTCATCGCTGCAGACTGTTTCTTACCATCCTTCCAACGCCAAATATATCAATTTTTCTTCTCGATCCATTCACCATAATAATCAACCCCTATGAATAATTTCTTCATTTATTATACATGAAGAAATTAATTCAGAAAATAATTAGTACTAATGATAGAATACAACTTCATCATCTGTTACAACATATGATTCTTATGTGGCAACTGTGACTATTTTGTTGCGACATAGAAGTTATATGTTGTTACATATGTCTATTCTGTTACGACAAATAAATCACATGTTGGAAGATGTGCAAGTCATCTGGTGCAACACATGTCTATTCTATTAAAACAGGTAAGTCATATGTTCCAACATATCATCATTCTGTTGTGACATATAAGTCATATGTTGGTACATATAGGTATTCTGTTGCGACACATAAATCACATGTTGGGAGAGGTGCAAGTCATCTAGTGAAACCTATGACTATTCTGTTGGAACATGTAAGTCATATGTTCCAACATATGATCATTCTGTTGAGACATAAAAGTCATATGTTGCAACATATAACTATTCTGTTGCGACACATAAATCACATGTTGCAACATGTGCAAGTTATATGTTGCAACATATGACTATTCTTTTGAAACATGTAAGTCATATGTTCCAACATATGGGCATTCTGTTGCGACATATAAGTCATATGTTGCTACATATAACTATTCTGTGGCGACACATAAATCACGTGGTGCAAGAGGTGCAAGTCATTTGGTGCAACATATGACTATTCACTTGGAACATGTAAGTTATATGTTGCAACATATGACGATTCTGTTGCAACATATAAGTCCTATGTTATTACATATAGTTATTCTGTTGCGACACATAAAACATATGTTGCAACATGTGTAATTTATATGTTGCAACATATGACTATTCTATTATGACTGATAAATCATATGTTGCAACATATGGCTATTCTGTGGCGACAGCTCCAAGAGGGAAGTCATATGTTGTAATATTTTACTAGTCTGTTGCAACATGTAGGACATATGTTGCAACATATGACATTTCTGTTGCAACATAAGACTATCATCTGTTTCAATATCAGACTTATTCAACATGAGTCAACTATTGTAACATATATAACCATATGTTGGAAATGCGAATGCACGTTATTGAAAAAATTACAGATATACCCAGATGATGATGAATGATTCAAAGAATTATTAATTTTACTTAGCAAACAATGGTATGTGAACATAATCATTTATAAAGTAATGCCAATTGATATAGAACGAAATCTGGTCCACTAATTAGCTAAATCTGATTCAAGAAGAAGAAGAAGAAGATAAGAAGAAGAAGAAAGAATCACAAGGAATAGCAGCCAAGAACAACAATGTAAGAACAAGAAGAAGAAGAAAAAGACGAAGAGAACAAGAAGAAAGCAAGCAAGAATGAATAAGAAGAAGAAGAAAAAGAGAGGAATTCGGCGGGGAGGCGGAGGAGATTTGCTGCTTATATTTTTCTTTTTGGTTCGCTAGCTTCCCTCCATTTTTAATTTCCCACCATATTTGGTTAAACTAGGTTTTAGTATTTTACCCTTTTACCCCTCATTTAATACAATGGACCAAACTGTTAACTTAAAAACTTGAGGGCACTCCTACAAATGCCTCATAAATCCTTAATTACATAATTGTCACTTACACTCAATTAAAATAACTTATGTCACCACCATTTAAATTTGACACCTTAATTCAAAATCTCATAACACTTGCAATTTTATTTTATTTTTACAAAAA
This sequence comes from Solanum etuberosum, assembly GCA_029582245.1. Lineage (NCBI taxonomy): Eukaryota > Viridiplantae > Streptophyta > Magnoliopsida > Solanales > Solanaceae > Solanum > Solanum etuberosum. The sequence goes on from JAJONR010000411.1 coordinate 15,351, forward strand.
ATGAGGATTTCAAATTTTTTAAAAATAAATACTCTTCATTTTTGTTGTCATTGTTTAACTTGATACACTCATTAAAAATACAATCATTGATATATGTATTTTACCATGGTCTCTATTAATTGATGTTTCGTATAAATTCGTAGAAAATGATTTGCAAAATAATATTTAATAGTAAGGGTAAAACGTGAAAAAAAATTATTTCTTTTATATGTCAAGTGACAGGTAAAAATAAAAAATCTATTATTTTAAGAATAAGGGACAAGTAAAAGTGAAATGAGGTAGTAATATTTTTATGGGACCAGGTTTTTGAGACTTAATTTGGGATTAAATTAAATGAGGTATGAAATCTAATATTTTTAAAAATTTAAAATTTTACAAAATAAAAATAAATCAACCCACATCTTTTAACCAAAAACCTTTCTTGTTTGCCACAAATTTTAAAGTGACAGAAAATAAATTGAAATCACAAATAAAGTTTGAAGAAACATAATTTGATTAAAATAATATCGGTACAATTGTGTTCCTTCCTTGCTTCTTTTCTCTTAATTTTATCCATGATTCAAAGATTGTTAGTGACGTATTTTGTGAATTAGGATGACTTGGACTTGATCTTAATGAAAGGATTTGTGGATTTTCTTGATTCTGTAATTTAATGGACGTAGTGGCGTATTCTTGAACTAGGATGATTTGAATTTGATCTCTTTATTAATATTTCATGAATTTGCAGAATATTTGAGATGCCTCTTTAAGGGAATATAATACTCTTTATATAGGCATACGTTAGGATTTAGGGTAGAGTAGCCTCCAAGAATCCTAATTAGAATTGAATACATTTTGTAGTCTCAACTAGAATTGAACACGTTTTGTAGAGTTCCACAAAATTTCAGTGTCTATAGTTCTATTTCAAAATCAAATTTCTTTTGTTCTCTGCAAATTGTCAATCAAACTTAACTTCTCTCTTTTCTTTTCTTTTTTCTCAAATGGTTCATCTTCTTCTTCATTTTTTTTTCTTTTGCAACATTATTATTGTTGCTCACCACACTGCTACTTCACCATTACTAATGTTCAAGATTTGTTTAGGAGTAAAGTTCTTTTCTTTTCTCTCCCTTCACCCAAACAACTAATTTTGACTAATTATTAGGATTTTATTTTTTTCAAAATGAAAATGGTTATTACAATTAAAGAAGAAGAAGATGAGTTCCGGATATTTTATTATTGTATGTCCTAATAAATAGCGCATTTGTTGATCTTGTTGTGGTGTGTGTTAAATAGGCGTCACTAGTGAGAAAAATATGTTTTTGTTGTTGTACTTGTTGTCATCATGATGTAGAAAATTGGAGTCTGCAATTGTTTGAATTTTTCTAACAGTTGAGATAGTTATTGCAAGAATAAATTATTGGAGAAACCTCATCAATTATTTGATAAAGCTGAAGTCGTTAGAAAACAATTAAGCAACTACTAATACCCTCATCCAACACCAAATTTTACACAAAATCCTGTTTTGGTGTAAAATTTGATGTTTTGGAGCTCCAATCCAACACTAAATTTTACATCATTTCAGTGTGCACACTAGTGTTCATCCAAATTTGGTGTGACACTATACATCACACCAGATCAGTTTTTGAATATTTTATTATTATATTCATTATACAAAACTTTGAATTTAATATTTTATAAATTGTATGTTTTAATTAAATCTCTTGTATACTTAATTAATTTTTATGTAATATTTTTATAATATTTTTGTACACTTAATTAATTTTAATATAAAAATTTTATAATATTAAAAGTTAGTGTATATGAATTAATTTTCTTATATATGACTTTTTAATTTAATATAAATTAAAATTGAATAAACCTACAATTATAACCATCACAAAATATAAAATATACAACTATAATAAATATTTAGACAAATAATACGACGTACTTTTAATAACCGAAAATAATATACATCTAACAAAATAGTAATCGACATACGTCAAAATTGAAAAATACAATATATAATGATTTTAAAAAACTACGACAATACATAATAATTAAAAAAAATACAACAATAATTTATATAAGAATAATAATTTTTTTATTAAATGACTATTTAAGAAAAGAATATGAATTATATAAAGTGAATGTGTGAAAATTTTAGAAATAATTTGTCTGATGAAATAAGAAAATATAAATGAAATAAAAAATAATAATATAATATTAAAGAGAGAGAAGAATTTAAAGATAATATTCTTTTTGGGTGTAAAATCTAGTGTGGCGGGTTGGTGTTGTCACGACCTAAAAATCAATCGTGATGACACCTACATTGTCCCACCAAGACAGGTCACCCTAATCAATCCTCGACAAGGGTAAATGCAAAAGTAAAAACAAAATTAAGAGCTAAACATAACATAAGTATGCGGAACTCATAATATAACACAACTTTCCACAAAACCTGGGGTCACGTGTACAAGCCTCTTAGAAATACAACAGATTCAAAAGAAGTAAAAGTCTAAATGTGTACAGTATTGGAATAGTAGAAAGACATAATCAAGAGTATATGATGACTGTTGAGATGGCTAGCAGTAATCTCACAAATTCTAAAGGTGGGCCTTGGACGAAGATGAAGGAGGAATGATCAAGACGATCTGGGTTGTAACCTATACAAGTGTAGAAATCAAGAGAGTGAGTACCAAATAACAATGGTACTCAACAAGCATCCCTAGTTGACACCAAGTAAATCCATATTGAACACAAATACCCTAATACATCATCAAATCCTCCACAACTACAATCTACACAGAAAATTCATAACCAACCGATCCTAATAGTTTCACAAGTAATGGAACAACACAATATGAATAATACATCATAATTAACATATCAAAGTCCCCATAACATAAATACACCATAATTCACATATCGGAGTTTCCATAGTATCATCCCAATCTTTCATATTCAACTAACCACGAACATAAAAACTCACTCATAAAGGTCAAGGAACAATAATGAAGTGCAATGCAATATAATGCAGTATCATATAGAGTGATGCATGTCCGTTGTCACGATCCAAAGTATACGCTAGGCGTGACATGGCATATAGGACCCCGAGAGGGCCTATAGAAGCCACTTGACATACATACAACACAATAGAACATACAATAAGGGAGTTTTAAGTAAGATGTCTTATATCATGAAATAGAGTTTGAACATGAATGTTGAATCATAACTATGTCTTGACAAGCCATTCTAAAACATCATAAAAGTAGTTGTAACGTAACTCATACTCCATGTACAAAGTCTCAAGAGTAAACAATAAAATCAATAAGTGGTCTTCATGGCCTTGCCCTCGGAGTATGAGGACTCATTAATCCAATAGCATAAATACACCATAATTCACATATCGAAGTTTCCATAGTATCATCACAATCTTTCATATTCAAATAACCACGAACATAATAACTCACTCATAAAGGTCAAGGAACAATAATGAAGTGCAGTGCAATATAATGCAGTATCATATAGAGTGATGCATGTCCGTTTTCACGATCCAAAGTATACGCTAGACGTGACATGGCGTGTAGGACCCCGAGAGGGCCTATAGAAGCCACTTGACATACATACAATACAATAGAACATACAATAAGGGAATTTTAAGTAAGATGTCTTATATCATGAAAGAGAGTTTGAACATGAATGTTGAATCATAACTATGTCTTGACAAGCCATTCTAAAACATCATAAAAGTAGTTGTAACGTAACTCATACTCCTTGTACAAAGTCTCAAGAGTAAACAATAAAATCAATAAGTGGTCTTCATGGCCTTGCCCTCGGAGTATGAGGACTCATTAATCCAATAGCATAAATACACCATAATTCACATATCGAAGTTTCCATAGTATCATCACAATCTTTCATATTCAAATAACCACGAACATAATAACTCACTCATAAAGGTCAAGGAACAATAATGAAGTGCAGTGCAATATAATGCAGTATCATATAGAGTGATGCATGTCCGTTTTCACGATCCAAAGTATACGCTAGACGTGACATGGCGTGTAGGACCCCGAGAGGGCCTATAGAAGCCACTTGACATACATACAATACAATAGAACATACAATAAGGGAATTTTAAGTAAGATGTCTTATATCATGAAAGAGAGTTTGAACATGAATGTTGAATCATAACTATGTCTTGACAAGCCATTCTAAAACATCATAAAAGTAGTTGTAACGTAACTCATACTCCTTGTACAAAGTCTCAAGAGTAAACAATAAAATCAATAAGTGGTCTTCATGGCCTTGCCCTCGGAGTATGAGGACTCATTAATCCAATAGCATAAATACACCATAATTCACATATCGAAGTTTCCATAGTATCATCACAATCTTTCATATTCAAATAACCACGAACATAATAACTCACTCATAAAGGTCAAGGAACAATAATGAAGTGCAGTGCAATATAATGCAGTATCATATAGAGTGATGCATGTCCGTTTTCATGATCCAAAGTATACGCTAGACGTGACATGGCGTGTAGGACCCTGAGAGGGCCTATAGAAGCCACTTGACATACATACAACACAATAGAACATACAATAAGGGAATTTTAAGTAAGATGTCTTATATCATGAAAGAGAGTTTGAACATGAATGTTGAATCATAACTATGTCTTGACAAGCCATTCTAAAACATCATAAAAGTAATTGTAACGTAACTCATACTCCATGTACAAAGTCTCAAGAGTAAACAATAAAAGCAATAAGTGGTCTTCATGGCCTTGCCCTCGGAGTGTGAGGACTCATTAATCCAATAGCTAATAGCAATCCAAATCTAGCCACGACCTGGAGGAGAAACATCAGACCCTATATTATGAAATAATATGGGCACATATATGCATTAGTACATGGAATGTACTAAGTATTGAGAAATATGCATAAACGTAGTCATGATATCATAATAGTCTTACAACATGAAATGCATGACCAAGTAGGACATTTAAAAGCTTAGTAAAGCAAGATCATAAGAAAATATGATACAAGGACAATGCATTAGTACAATTACATAACTTAAAACTTAAAGAAAAATCATAGTTCTTTTGTGAGATATTAGCTTTAACCGACAATAGACCATGTGAGGTATAACATGGAATCTGATGTTACTGCTACACCAAGAATGAAGAGTCTACTTGCCAAGATAGAACTCTGTATAATATCATAAAGACTATATGGATCCACTAGCTATGTCATTTAAGACAATCATACAGGGGCACGTAGTTTGGAACTAGAGGTTACTACTAGAGACTACCCTATTTAAGCCTCCACCCCAAAGTCCTCCCGATGCTAAGTTAAATCCCAACGGAATAGATAAAGTTAATTATCAAAGCATAACATTAGGAAAAATAATAATCATAATAAAAATCCAAATCATAAAGTCGTATAAGAGTAACTACTTTCAAAATCATGATTTCATAGCTTCATTCATATAGACACTTACCTTCCTAAGCATCCAAAATCATGATTCCTTTCAAATTTTGAGAAAACCTTTCACAAATTATTGATACTTAACTCAAAAGCATCCTTAAATCATAACTTCATCTTTTCATACAATATGTATAAAATCCCTTATCAATTCATGGTCATAGTTCATAGTTCACAGGTGAAAATCAAAGAATAAAGCATGGGTCCATATGAAATTAATTATAAATAATATAATTAGATTCAATCATGCATAATTAGATAGAATAACATCAATTGAATCATAATCAAGAGGATCCATTGAGATTGACATAAACCCTAATTGAATTGGGTGAAATTGAGTTGGAGATTTGAGTTTCTTTTGGGACTGAATGGATGAAAGGAATCCATTGGCAAATTCCCACATACCTTGACAATCAAATCCCTAAGAATTTGGAGAAGAAACCTTCAAGCTTGATGAAACCCTAAGATCCTTCCTTAAGAGCTCTTAAGAGGATTTGGAGAAGATGACTTAGGAGTTTTGGGGTTTTGGGAGTGAATTAGAGGGATGGGTATTGATTTGAAGGGTAAAAGCAGTTATAGGGTAGTTATTGGGCTAAAACAACGTAGTTTATGAGTTAATTAGGTAGAAAATACCAAAACACCCGTAATTAAAAACTATCGGAGGACCCTATGGACCGTAGAACTTCCTACAGACCATACTGGTTAATTGTAGGTCAAGTTACTGTAACGACCTGATTCTGTCATTAGGAAAAAGCCAATGGAGAAAGAATTGGGGCAAGAAAACTTTTGAGTAGTAACTTGGGAATTCCTAGCCTAGTCAAGATTTGGATGAAATCTGAGTCAGGGAGGTCTAGGGAAATCTGGTAATTAATTATAGATTTAATAATAAATTTGATTACATGAGTGGACAACCAAGACGTTAAGGAGCCCGTACGGCTTTACGAAATTAAATTTGGGCGAGTAGAACTTCCGAAATTGATCTTAGCGTGAATGGGTAATTTTTAAGTGTCATGGGTTGAAGGTGTGTTGTGAAATGGGGGTTCAAAACTCTAATTCCGACGTTCTGTCTCCGTGCAAGCTGCCAGGGCGGGGCCGCTGTGGTGGGATAGGGTCCGCCGTAGCGGCCCAGTCGCGACTTAAGTCGGGATTAAACCCCAAAAACGTTAATTTTCTGCAAGTTTCATTCTTGAGAACTAAGAGATGACCCAGAGTTATTTCTTGAAGGTTTTCCACCTCTTCTAGCGCTAAAGGTAAGGTTTTTACTCCCCTAATCCATTTTTTGATCCGTCGAACTTAGATTCTTAGGTAATTATTATTGGGGGAAGGTTTTGACATGAGGTTAATGGTGGAAAAAGCCCTAAATTGGGTATTGGGATCTTGGATTTGGCCTTGGGTTGATAATGTTGATTATAATCCAGGTAATTGGGCCTTGTTTATTGATCCTTGCGTTAATTGTATGTTTTTAGACCATGAACAAGCGGAAAGAATCCAGAAAAGGAAGAATCAAGTGTCTTAGGGGAATTCAAGCTGAGTTTCGAGGTAGGTGATGGTTTGATTTCTTATTTGTGTGATGTATGTCGATTGATTGCTATATTGTATGCATGCGTGTATGCAAATAGGAAAATATGTAAACGAACCTAATGAAATGATTATGAACAATGAATGCCATGAACTTGTGTACTTGACTATATGACTTGAGTATTGTACTTTATGGATGTGATTGTGATTGTGGTTGTGATGATTGGATTGGGTGTCACGTTCCGACACATACATTGGATCGAGTGTCATGTTCCGACACATATCTTGGATCAGGTGTCACGATCGGACACACTAATTGGGATCAGGTGTGACGTTCCAGCACAATAACAGTTTGAGTATGGGTTCCATGAGATGACCATTGTGTTATTATATATATTTCTATTGAGAATGTGGAATTGTACATTGCTCCTGAAATGATAACTGAATTGTATTCCGTATATGTGTGAGTATTATATTGTGATTGTCTTCATATATTGTGCTTATGGGAGTAGCCGCGTGATCCTACCAGTACACTATGGTTGTGTACTTATACTGCACTTGCTCTTTTTTTGTTGAGTACAGGGCATCTTCAGGCAACTACTGACAGACCTCATTTAGGAGATCACTGATCGAGACCGAATTCAAGGGTGAGCCTGGAACCGAATTCAAGGGTGAGCCAGTTCTTCCAGGCTACCATGAGTTCTCATTCTGTTTAGTCCATTTTCTGTCCGGACTTAGACTAGTACTTTAGATATTTGCTTGTTTAGTTTCGGGGTTGTACCCTTTGTTCTTAGACTTGTCGTTAGTAGAGTTTTGGTACATTGACTTTCAGGTTCTAGGCGTTGTTTTCCACAAATGTTTTGGTAATGTTTTTGTCAAACTTTTGGAGTTTATGGGAACTCCAGTTTATTTCTGCATTTAAACTTGCTTCTGTATCTTTAAATGTTTAGCTTTGGGGTTAGTAGGTTAGTAGTAATGGTTCTCCCACCGGAGGGTTAGTGTGGGTGCCAACCACGATGGTCTTGGTCGTGACAAAGTTGGTATCAAAGCCCTAAGTTCATTGATCTTGGTGTACCAAAAAGAGTCTAGTAGAGTCTTGCGAAACGGTACGGTGACGTCTGTACTTTTCTTCGAGAGGCTATAGGACTTTAGGAAATATCTCTGTTTTCTCTTGTCTCCTTTCGTGCTATAAATTGATTCCAATTAGTATCTGGTGATCCAAATTGGTATCTAATCTCCTTCATTCTTCTGTCCGCAGATGGTTAACACTAGGTTCAACGGTGTCAGGCCCGCAACTCCCGTAAATGAGCCAGATGGGGAGTCCGCAGCCAGAGGCCGTGGTCCAGGCAGGAATAAAGGATGAGCAAGGGGCAGAGGCCGATAAAGGGTAGCACCCACTAGGGGTGGATCACCGGTTGAGAATGCTCCCAGAGATGAGGTTCCTCCCGCACATCAAGAAGAGGTAGAAAAAAATGTGGAGATTAAGGATGAGGGGGATGTTGGACAGGAAGAGGATACACCAGCTAGAAATACCGGCGTTCATCCCTTAGAAGGGGTTGGTTGGTACTGGAATCCTTCCAGTAATGCAAGCTGCTCAACCTCCGATCGACCGCCCCGTTACTGTTACTAGTGCCAGGAGAGATGGAGCATTAGGCACTGACGCCTTTTTCCGTCCTTTGTTGGGTCCCCTAATGACTGGTAATGAGCATGATATGTTGACTAAGTTTCTGTAGCTGAAGCTGCCAGTATTTCATGGTTTTGAGAGTGAGGACGCCTATGAATTCATCTTGGATTATTATGAGAGGCTGCATAAGATAGGTATTGTACACCAGCATGGGTTAGAGTTCGTGACCTTCCAGCTTCAGGGTGAGGCTAAGTAGTGGTGGAGGGCCTATGTGGAATACAGATCGTCAGTTTTACGCCCACTCACTTGGACCCAGTTTCATGCTCTATTTTTGGAAAAATATGTGCCCCAGACCTTGAGAGATCGTAAGAAGGATGAGTTCATGGCTTTGGAGCAAGGTGGTATGTCTGTGGCTGCTTATGAGGCTAAGTTCCATGCTTTGTCTAGATATTCTACGCAATTGGTGACTACCAAGGAGGAGAAGATTCCTCTATTCGTCAAGGGACTGAACTCTGAGCTACTGGTATTGTCTGTTCACATGACTTCTGCAGGAATGTTTTTTAATGAGCTGACAGATTTTGTGAAGAAAGTAGAAGGAGTTAGGCGTGATGGGCAGGCTAAGGCTTTGGCAAAAAAGGCTAAGAGCACATGTAACTTTCAGGGTTCCTACTCTAGAGGTTCAGGTAGGCCGACACTTACCGCCTGACCAACTCAGTCTGCCATGCCCGCTTCAACAGGTAGTTACTCGAGAACACCACCTCAGAATTTTAGTCAAGATAGAATGGGAGTCGCGCCTTTGGCTAGCGACAAGCCGTCTTTTGATCGTAGTTGCTATAATTGTTGAGAACTGAGGCATATGAGGAGAGATTGTCCCCAACCGTGCATGTTTGACCCCGCGCAACAGCAGACTAGAGCAGTGGTACCCGCGGGCAACATTAATAATGGTAGAAACGTTCACAAGGTGGGGGAGGAGGAAATCAGTGAGGCCGTGGAGGTCGGGGAAATGGTAATGCAGGTAGAGGAGCAATGCAGCTAGGCAAGGAGGTCGCCCGTCAAGATAACAGGGCTCAATGTTATGCCATTCCGGGCAAGAGCGAGGCACAGTCTTCTGACGCAGTGATTACATGTACCATTCTTGTCTGTGACCGGATGGCTACTGTTTTGTTTGATCCGGATTCTACTTATTCATATGTGTCAGTTCAATTTGCCTTGGGATTTGAAATGAATTGTGATGTACTTGATGCCCCCATCCATGTTTCTACCCTAGTTGGAGAGTCGGTCATAGTCACCTATGTCTATCATGCTTGTCTTATGTTTATGGGTTTTCAGACTTGGGCTGACTTGGTTATCTTGGATATGACTGACTTCGATATAATCTTTGGCATGACTTGGTTGTCCCCCTATTATGCTGTGCTTAATTGTAATACTAAGTCTATAATCTAGAGATCCTGGGTAGGGAAAAATTAGAATGGGAAGGGGTGTAAAAGCCTAAGCCAGCTAAGGTCATATCCTCCATTCGGGCTAGGAAACTGGTGGGGCAGGGTTGTTTGGCATATCTGGCCCATATTTGGGATGTTGTGGTCGAGTCTCCCTCTATTGAGTCTATCCTTGAGGTGTCAGAATTTAGGAATGTTTCCTACCGATTTGCCTAATATGCCTCCAGATAGAGATATAGATTTTTGCATTGACTTGGAACCTGGTACTCACCCCATTTCTATTCCTCCTTATCCCATGGCTCCGGTGGAGTTGAGACAGCTTAAAGATCAAATTCAATAACTTCTTGATAAAGGTTTCATCTATCCTAGTGCTTCCCCGTGGGGTGCTCCTATCTTATTTGTTAAGAAAAAAGATGGTAGTATGAGAATGTGCATAGACTATCGCCAATTGAATAGGGTCACCATTCGGAACAAGTATCCACTACCTCAGATAGATGATCTTTTTGACCAGTTGCTGGGGGCATCAGTTTTCTCTAAGATTGATCTAGGGTCTGGTTATCATCAGTTAAAGATTAGGCCTGAGGATAGACCAAAAACGGCATTCAGGACCCGCTATGGGCACTACGAGTTTCTAGTGATGTCGTTTGGGTTGACAAATGTGCCTGCAACTTTCATGAGTTTGATGAATGGTGTGTTCAAACGATTTCTGGATTTGTTTGTAATTTTTATCATTGATGACATTTTGGTTTATTCGAAGAGTGAGGAAGAACATGCTGACCATCTTCGTATAGTTTTGGGTGTCCTTGGGAGACAAAAGTTATATGCTAAATTTTCCAAGTGTGAATTTTGGTTGACTTCAGTTGCCTTTTTGGGGCATGTGGTTTCAAGGGAAGGGGTAATGGTAGATCCCCAAAAGATTGAAGCGGTTAAGAACTAGATCCGACCTAGTTCTGTGACTGAAATTAGGAGTTAGTGGGGCTCGCTAGCTACTATCATCAATTTGTGAAGAACTTTGCTTCCATTGCCACACATCTGACAAGGTTGACAAAAAAAGAGGTACCTTTCGAGTGGACTGACAAGTGTGAAGAGAGCTTTCAAAAGCTCAAGACTCTTCTGACCACAACACCTATTTTTGCACTACCGGTGGAAGGTAAGGATTTTATTGTTTATTGTGATGCTTCACATGCGGGTTTGGGTGCTGTGTTGATGCAGGATAACAATGTCATAGCTTATGCATCGCGGCAGTTGAAAGTACATGAGCAAAATTACCCGACACATGATTTGGAGTTGGCAGCGGTAGTATTTGCTCTCAAGATCTGACGGCATTATCTTTATGGTGTCAAGTGTGAGTTATTTACTGACCACCGTAGCCTACAACATGTATTCACTCAGAAGGATCTAAAACTGAGACAGGGAAGGTGGATGGAGTTACTCAAGGATTTTGATGTGACCATCCTGTATCATTCGGGTAAGGCTAACGTGGTGGCAGACGTATTAAGCCGAAAGGCGGTGAGTATGGGTAGTCTAGCTTTCTTGGGTGTATCCAAGCGACCTTTGGCTAAGGAAATTCAAACCTGGGAGTCTAAGTTCATGCACTTGGGCATCTCAGAAAGAGGTGGGGTGTTAGCTAGCATTGAGGTTAGGGCCAAATTCATTGAGGAGATCAAGGCCAAACAGTTTGAGGATGAGAATTTGAATGAGCTTAGAAAGAAGACAATGTCTGGTAAGGCACAAGATATGGTTCTTGATGAGGAAGGTGTGCTTAGTTTTAAAGGAAGAATTTGTGTTCCTCGAGTGGATGACTTGATTCATAAATTGTTGACAGAATCCCATGGTTCGCGGTATTCCATTCATCCGTGTGTGACCAAGATGTACCGAGATTTGAAACGACTTTATTGGTGGCCTGGCATGAAGAAAGATTTACCGGAGTTTGTGGCTAAGTGCCAAAACTGCCATCAAGTAAAATATGAGCACAAAAGGCCTACATGTTTGCTTCAGAGAATGCCAATTCCGGAATGGAAGTCGAAAAGATAGCTATGGATTTTGTGGTTGGTCTCCCTAAGACCTTGGGGAAGTTTGATACTATTTGGGTAGTGATTGACAGATTGACTAAGTCAGCCCACTTCATTCCAGTCAGAGTAGATTAAAACGCGCAACAATTGGCTAAGGTGTATGTGAAGAAGATATTAAGGCTCCACGGAGTGCCCCTTTCTATCATTTCGGAACGTGGTACGCAGTTCACATCCAAGTTTTGGGGAAAATTGCATGAGGAAATGGGTACTCAAATCACCTTTAGCACAACCTTCCATTCGCAAATGGATAGGCAGTCAGAGAGGACTATTAAAGTGTTAGAGGACATGTTGAGGGCATGTGTGATTGACTTTGGAGGACATAGGGATAAGTTCCTACCTTTGTGTGAGTGTAACGACCTGATTCTGTCGTTAGGGAAAAGCCAATGGGGAAAGAATTAGGGCCAGAAAACTTTTGAGTAGTAACTTAGAAATTCGTAGCCTAGTCTAGATTTGGATGAAATCTGAGTCATTGAGGTCTAGAGAAATCTGGTAATCAATGATAGATCTAATTATGAATTTGATCACATGATTAGATAGATAAGACGTTAAGGAAACCGTACGGCTTTACAGAATCGAATTCGGGCGAGTAGAACTCCTGAAACTGATCTTAGTGTGAACGAGTAGTTTTTGAATGTCATAGATTGAAGGTGTGTTGTGAAATGGAAGTTTGGAACTCAAATTTCAACTCTCTGTTTCCGTGCAGGCCGCCAAGGTAGAAATTATCCCACCAAGGCGGGGCCGCTGTAGCGAGATAGGATCCGCCACAGTGGGACTGACGCAACTTAATTCGGAAATAAACTCCAAAAATGTTATTTTCTGCAAGTTTCATTCTTGAGAGTTAAGAGATGACCCAGGGCTTTTTCTTGAGAGTTTTCCACCTCTTCTAGCACTAAAGGTAAGGATTTTACTCCCTTAATCCGTATTTTGATCCGTAGAACTTAGTTTCTTGGGTAATTATTGTTGGGGGAAGGTTTTGATCTGGGAATTTTGGTGGAAAAGCCCTAATTTGGATATTGGGATCATGGGTGTGGTCTTGGGTTATTGGGTTAGTTATAATCCGAGTAAATTAGACCTTAATTGTTGATCCTCACATTATATTGATTGTTTGTAGACCAAGAACAAGCGGAAAGAATCCGAAAAGGGAAGGATCAAGTTTCTTAGGAGGATTCAAGCTTTGTTCGAGGTAGGTGATGGTGTGATTTCATGTTTGTGTGATGTATGTTAGTATTTGCTTCATTGTAATGCATGTATGTATGTGAATGTTGCACTATTGATCACACCTAATGTAAATGAGTATGAATGAATGATTGTAAGTCATGAATCAACACTTGATTGTATGATTATGAGAATGTACATTGTGATTGTGGCATGTTGAATGGATCGGGTGTCATGTTCCGACACACAAACTGGGATCAGATATCACGTACTGACATACATATTGGATCGGGTGTCACGTTCCGACATACTAACTGGGATCAGATGTCACGTACCGATATACATATTTGATCACGGTCCAACACACTAAATGTGATCAGATGTCACGTACCGACATACATATTGGATCAGGTGTCACGATCCGGCACACTAACAGTTTGGGTATGGGTTCCATGAGAGGACCATTGAATTGGGTTCCATGAGAGAACCATTGACTTGTCATATATACTTGTATAGAGAATGTGGAATTTTACATTGCTCTTGAAATGATAACTGATATTGTATATGTTTGGTATATGCGTGTTTACTATGTTGTGACTGCTTTTATATATGTTTCACTTACTGGAATAGCCGCGTGATCCTACCAGTACACTGTGGTTGTGTACTGATACTGCACTTGCTCTTTCCTTATTGAGTACAAGGCATCTTCAGGCGGCTACTGACAGACCTCAGATAGGTGACTATTGAGCGTGACCGGATTCAAGGGTGAGCCAGTTCTTTCAGGCTGCCATGGATCTCTCTTGTTTAATTCCACTCTTTTCGAACTCAGACTATTTGTTTAGGGTGTTTTGTTTAGTTTTTGGGGCTACGCCCCCTTTTCTTAGACTTGTTAGTTAATCAGAGTTTTGGTACAATGACTTTCAGGTTCTAGGGGTTGTTCTTCCGCATTAGTTTGGTTAGTTTTATTTAAACCTTTGGAGTTTATGGGAACTCTATATAAATTCTGCATTTAAACCTGCTTCCATATCTTTAAATGTCTAGTTTTGGGGTTAGTTGGGTTGTAGTAATGGTTCTCCCACCGGAGGGTTAGTATGGGTGCCAATCATGACGGTCTGGGTCGTGACAAAGTTGGTATCAGAGCCCTAGGTTCGTTGATCTCATTGTACCAAAACGAGTCTAGTAGAGTCTAGCGGAATGGTACAGAAACGTCTATACTTTTCTTCGAGAGGTTATAAGACTTTTGGAAAAACTCATTTCTTTATAATCCTTTCGTGCTATTACTTGAATCCAATTGGTATCTGGGTGATACAAATTAGTATCTCTCCTCCTTCATTCTATGGTCCGAACTAGAGCAACAGAAGTGGTAACACCATCACTATCAAGTTAGAATGTGCATAGACTAATGCCAATTGAATAGGGTAACCATTCAGAATAAGTATCCACTGCCTCGGATAGATAATCTTTTTGACTAGTTGCAGGGTGCATCCATTTTCTCTAAGATTGATCTAAGGTCTAGTTATCATCAGTTAAAGATTAGGCCTGAGGATATACCAAAAATGATATTTAGGACCCGCTATGGGCACTATGAGTTTCTAGTTATGTCGTTTGGGTTGACGAATGCGCATGTAGGTTTCATGAGTTTGATGAATAGTGTGTTTAAACCATTTCTTGATTCGTTTGTTATAGTATTTATTGATGATATTTTAGTTTATTCTAAGAGTGAGTAAGAACATGCTGACCATTTTCGTATAGTTTTGAGTGTCCTTGGGAGACAAAAATTGTATGCTGAATTTTATAAGTGGGAGTTTTGGTTGACTTCGGTTGCCTTTTTGGGGCATGTAATTTCAAGGGAAGGGGTAATGATAGATCCCCAAAAGATTAAAGCAGTCAAGAATTGGGTCCGACCTAGTTCTGTGACTGAAATTAGGAGCTTTGTAGGGCTCGCTAGCTACTATCGTCGCTTGTAAAGGGATTAAGGGTCAAATTTGCAGATTCAAGTTTATAGGTGACAACATTTAAGAAGTTTTGGTAAGGGACGACTAGATAATGAACACCATTACTTTGGGAAATGCATTTAGTATTGTTGTCATAACATGTATGGGTTGTTTAGCGAATGATGAAATTAAGTTATGCCAATTGAGGTTAGAAGCTATACTATGATTTCATGGATTGATTGTATATAAAAGAGGGTCAGGATACGACTGCTACAATAGCAGCGATGCTTACTTGGTTAAGTTATTAAGTGTGTTAAAATTGTGGAGAACCTGGGCATATGAGGGGGAAATTAGCGAGGCCGTGGAGGCCGGGGAAATGGTAATGCAGGTAGAGGAGCAGTGCAGCCAGGCAAGGAGGTTGCCCGTCAAGATGACAGGGCTCAGTTTTATGCCTTTTTGGGCAAGACCGAGGCTGAGGTGTCTGATGTAATGGTCACAGGTACTATTCTTGTATGTGACCAGTGGATCCTGTTTTGTTTGATCCGGGTTCTACTTATGCATACGTGTCAGTTCAGTTTGTCTTGGGATTTGATGCGGTTTGTGATGTGTTTGATGCCCCCATCCATGTTTCTACCCCAGTTGAAGAGTCAGTCATAGTCACCCATGTATAGCGTGTTTGTCCTGTTGTGTTTATGGATTTTCAGACTTGGGTTGATTTGGTTATGCTGGATATGACTGACTTGATATAATCTTAGGCATGACTTGGTTATCCCCCTATTATGCTGTGTTTAATGATAATGCTAAGTCGGTAACTCTAGAGATCACAGGTAGGGAAATGTTAGAGTTGGAAGGGGTGCACAAGCCTAAGCCAGCTAAGGTCATATCTTTCGTGCGGGCTAGGAAACTGGTGGGGCAAGGGTGTTTGGCATAATTGGCTCATATTCGGGATGTTGATGTTGAGTCTCCCTCTATTGAGTCTATACCTGTAGTGTCTGAATTCAAGGAAGTGTTTCCTACCGATTTGCCTGGTATGACTCCGGATAGAGATATAGATTTCTGCATTGACTTGGAATCGGGCACTCACCCCATCTCTATTCCTCCTTATCGCATGGCTCTGGCAGAATTGAGAGAGCTTAAAGCTCAAATCCATGAGCTTCTTGATAAAGGTTTCATCCGTCCTAGTGCTTCCCCGTGGGGTGCTCCTGTCTTGTTTGTTAAGAAGAAGGATAGTAGTATGAGGACTGGTAATTTTATCTTAAGCCATAAGGGAGTGGATTGATACCGGAATGACAAGCTTATGTATAAAGAAAGTCCTATTTAGTATACTTGGGTGAAGGCAATTGAAGATTTTAGTAAGAAAGTGCGTATAAAATTTGGTTAGTCCTTTGAATTTGATGAGTATACCTGATTTTGAGGTGTCATGTCGATGAAAAGGTTGACTTCGTAGTGATAGTCAGGGCTAACTGAGCATAATGGTATTAAGAGTTTGTGATAGATCGTGATGGGATGCAACTATATAATAAAATTGTTGGTTAAGCGAATTTTGTATAGTAATTATGACTTGCGAGTATCTAAGGTTGTGATTTTCTAATATTTGGTGAGTAACATGGTTGTATGAAAAGTTTTAAGAGGTGGTGGGACATCACTCGAATAGAATTTAAAAGAGCTAGAGTCATGATGAAGAACAAAATAGTGGTATGTAGTACAACCTTTATAGAGAGGCGAGAGAAATAATATTTTATTTGATTGCAAAGGCTGAAGAGATATCTTCAGAGGGGTAGATAATTGGGTTCAGAGACGCATGATTTCATTCGTTTTTTTGTGGCTATAGTAATAGTGTCACGGGTCCATCAGATTGGTTAAAAACTATTGAGAAAGACTTGAGAAAGGAGTGAACAAACATTATCTCGAGGGTGATGATAATTGCTTTGGTTTTTTTTTGAGTTTAGTAATGAGTACGATTGAATTCTTAGCGAAAGATATTGTAAGATCGATGGAGAGGCGATCAATGATAATCGAGGATCCATGAATTCATAAAAATCTTCAAGGTATAAGCTAACGTTGATAGATAAGGGGATTGTGTTATACAGTTGAATATACAATTCAGATTTTTCATTGTGAGTCTACATTCGTGGTGATATATTTTGTCAAGGTATGGATTTGCAAGGTGAGAAATGATCAATTGTATCAGGTATTGATCATTTGAAAGGACTTACACCTGGGTTGAGTTGTAAAGTTTATTACTATTGATTGTTTAAGTACCTAAGAAAGGTTTTCATTTAAAAGTGTTGGTTTAAAGTAAGGTAAATGGTTGGAGTGTTTATGATGGTTGTGAGTATTATTCACTAGCTATGCTCACGTGTGTTTTCACTTTTGTGGGTGGATCCCTAGTGGTGGATCGTGTGTATCGATCCTGCAATGTTCTCTTGGTTGAGTGGGAAGATTGGGAAGACTTGGTTATTTCAGATGACTTATATGGTGTTGTCGTGGAGTTATTAAAGTATTTCAGTGGCTCTACATGTACCACCTTGCTTATGAGAGTTTATATAAGAGCTACCATGCATATGTATGGTTGTCTGACAATCTTAATATTCATCTAGTCGTCGACGTCATGTATCGATTATGTGTGGTTGAATGTGGGGATCATTGGGTCCAATTCTACTATTTTTAAGAGGTAATCTACAATTACTAAATCTAACATTTCAATAGTGTTGTTGGAGGGTTTGTATGCTTGTACATATCCCTCGATGAGTATCTAATGTCTAAAGATCAAATTTTTATAACTTAAGCTCATGGAAATTTATGTTGTGAGAAGGAGATGTTGATAATAACTATGATTGTTTGAGTATTATGAGTGTGTGTTGGTTGGTTCAGGTCCACCCCTAATTATAGCGAGTATTGATTTAGAATTTTATCATGCTTATGTGAGAAAGGATTAGTCCTGATGATTGTGTCAAGGTCCTTGATAACATGTGGCAGACATGTGTACAATCAACTTTGGTGGTTATTGAGAATAGCTTTTGTTGTTAGTTAAGTTTACGTACAACAATATTTATTACTCGAGTATTGAGATGACTTCATTGATGCACTATATGGGAGGGGATATAGGTCTCCCAGTGGTTGGTTTGATGCATTTGAGGTGGGACCTTTTGATGAGAATCATTAGAGAATGTGAAATTTATTCGGGAGACGTTCTAGCAGCTCAGAACAGGCATAAAGAGTATGCAGACCGAAAGGTCAGATATTTGGAGTTTATGAGGAGGAGCCTATAACCATTCTAGATAGGGAAGTTCGCAAGTTAAGGTCAAAGGATATTGCATATGTAAAAATCCAATGGAAGCATCGTCCGATTGAGGAAGCGACTTGGGAAATAGAGAAGGACATGCGAGACAAGTATCCCTAGTTGTTCAACGATTCAGGTACTACCCTACCCTTACTTTAGCCAGTCTTTCCTAGTTGACCACTCGGGGAAGAGTGATGGGTAAATTGGTATCTATTGTAACAACCTGATTCCGTCGTTAAGGAAAAGCCAATGGGAAAAGATTTAGGGCCAGAAAACTTTTGAGTAGATACTTGGAAATTCCTAGCCTAGTCCAGATTTGGATGAAATATGATTCAGTGAGGTTTGGATGAAATATGATTCAGTGAGGTCTAGGGAAATCTGATAATGAATGAGAGATCTAATTATGAATTTGATCATATGAGTAGATAGCTAAGACGTTAAGGAAACCGGATGACTTTACGGAATCAAATTCGGGTGAGTAGAACTCCCGAAACTGATCTTAGCATGAACGAGTAGTTTTTGAATGTCATGAGTTGAAGGTGTGTTGTGAAATGGTAGTTTGGAACTCAAATTTCGACTTTATGTTTCCGTGCAAGCCACCAGAGCGGAAATTATCCCGCTAGGGCGGGGCCACTGTAGCGAGATAGGGTCTGCCACAGCGGGACTGACACGACTTAATTCAGAAATAAACCCCAAAAACGTTATTTTTTACAAGTTTCATTCTTGAGAGCTAAGAGACGACCCAGAGCTTTTTCTTGACAGTTTTCCACATCTTCTAGCACTAAAGGTAAGGATTTTACTCCCATAATCCGTATTTCAATCCGTAGTACTTAGTTTCTTGGGTAATTATTGTTGGGGGAAGGTTTTGATATGGGAATTATGGTGGAAAAAACCCTAATTTAGATATTGGGATCATGGGTTTGGTCTTGGGTTATTGGCTTAGTTATAATCTGGGTAAATTAGACCTTAATTATTTATCCTCGCATTATATTGATTGTTTGTAGACTAAGAACAAGCGGAAAGAATCCGAAAAGGGAAGGATCAAGTTTCTTAGGAAGATTCAAGCTTTGTTCGAGGTAGGTGATGGTTTGATTTCATGTTTGTGTGATGTATGTTAGTATTTGCTTCATTGTAATGCATGTATGTATGCGAATATTGCACTATTGATCACACCTAATGTAAATGAGAATGAATGAATAATTGTAAGCCATGAATCAACACTTGATTGTATTATTATGAGAATGTACATTGTGATTGTGATTGTGGCATATTGAATGGGTCGGCTGTCACGTTCCGACACACTAATTGGGATTGGATGTCACACACCGACATACATATTGGATCAGGTGTCACGTTCTGGCACACTAACTGGGATCGGATGTCACGTACCGATATACATATTGGATCGGGTATCACGATCCGGCACACTAACAGTTTGTGTATGGGTTCCATGAGAGGACCATTGAATTGTCATATTTACTTGTTAGAGAATGTGGAATTGTACGTTGTTCCTGAAATGATAACTGATATTGTATATGTTCGGTATATGCATGTTTACTATGTTGTGACTGCTTTTATATATGTTTCACTTACTGGAATAGCTGCGTGATCCTACCAGTACACTGTGGTTGTGTACTTATACTGCATTTGCTCTTTCCTTGTTGAGTACAGGGCTTCTTCAGGCGGCTACTGACAGACCTCAGCTAGGTGACTATTGAGCGTGACCAAATTTAAGGGTGAGCCAGTTCTTTCAGGCTTCCATGGATCTCTCTTGTTTAAGTCCACTCTTTTCGGACTCAGACTATTTGTTTAGGGTGTTTTGTTTAGTTTTTGGGGCTACGCCCCCTTTTCTTAGACTTGTTATTTAATCAGAGTTTTGGTACAATGAATTTCAGGTTCTAGGGGTTGTTCTTCCGCATTAGTTTGGTTAGTTTTATTTAAACCTTTGGAGTTTATGGGAACTCTATATAAATTTTCCATTTAAACCTGCTTCCGTATCTTTAAATGTCTAGTTTTGGCGTTTGTTGGGTTGTAATAATGGTTCTCTCACCGGAAAGTTAGTGTGGGTACCAATCACAACGGTCTGGGTCGTGACAGTGAGTTGTCCTATAATAACAGTTACCACTCCAGCATTGATATGGCACCATTTGAGGCCCTTTATGGGAGGGGATGTAGATCACCCATAGGATAGTTTGAGGCTGGAGATGTAAAACTTTTGGGGGTTGACTTGGTGAAGGTTGCTCAGGATAAGGTAAGAAGCATCCAAGCTAAGCTTCTAGCAGCCCAAAGTCGACAGAAAAAGTATGCAGACCATAAGGTAAGACACATGCCATTATACTGGGAGAAAGTTCTTCTTAAGGTGTCACCTATGAAAGGGGTGATGAGATTCAGATAGAAGGGAAAGCTTAGTCCTCGATACATTGGACCATTCAAAGTTCTTGACTCTGTAGGGCCAGTGGATTATAGATTGGCTTTACCTCCGAACTTATCTGTAGTTCATCCAGTATTTCATGTGTCCATGTTGAAGATGTATCATTGGGGACGGGGATTACATCATAAAATGGGACTCAGTTTTGTTAGACAAAGACCTTCAGTATGAAGAGGAACCGGTTGCAATTCTTTATCGCTATGTCCGAAAGCAGAGGACCAAGGAGATAAAGTCTATGAAGGTTCAATGGAAGGATCGTTCGGTGGAGGAAGCTACTTGGGAAACCGAGAGGGACATGCGAGACAAGTATCCCAGTTGTTCAATGATTCAGGTACTACTCTACCCTTACTTTAGCCAGTCTTTCCTAGTTGATCACTCGGGAAAGAGTGATGGGTAAATTGGTATCTATTGTAACGACCTGATTCCGTCGCTAGGGAAAAGCAAATGGGGAAAGAATTGGGGCCAGAAAACTTTTGAGTAGTAACTTGGAAATTCCTAGCCTAATCCAAATTTAGATGAAATCAGAGTCAGGGAGGTCTAGGGAAATATGGTAATGAATGAAAGATTTAATAATGAATTTGATTACATAAGTGGATAGCCAAGATGTTAAGGAGCCCGTACGGCTTTACGGAATTGAATTCAGGTGAGTACAACTCCCGAAATTGATCTTAGCGTGAACGGGTAGTTTTTGAGTGTCATGGGTTGAAGGTGTATTGTGAAATGGTGGTTTGAAACTCTAATTCCAACATTTTGTCTCCGCGCAAGCCGCCAGGGCGGGCCCGCTGTTGCAGGATGGGATCCGCCGTAACGGCCAGTCGCGACTTAAGTCGGGATTAAACCCCAAAAATGTTAATTTTCTGCAAATTTCATTCTTGAGAGCTAAGAGACGACCCAGGGCTATCTCTTGAAGGTTTTCCACCTCTTCTAACGCTAAAGGTAAGGTTTTTACTCCCCTAATCCATTTTTCGATCCGTATAACTTAGATTCTTGGGTAATTACTATTGGGGGAAGGTTTTGACTTGAAGTTAATGGTGGAAAAAGCCCTAAATTGGAACTGAGATCTTGGGTTTGGCCTAGGGTTGATAATGTTGATTATAATACAGGTAATTAGGCCTCGTTTATTGATCCTTGCGTTAATTATATATTTTTAGACCACGAACAAGCGGAAAGAATCCGGAAAGGGAAGATTCAAATGTCTTAGGGGGATTCCAGCTTGGTTTCGAGGTAGGTCATGGTTTGATTTCCTGTTTGTGTGATGTATGTCGATTGATTGCTATATTGTATGCATGCATGTATGCGAATAGAAAAATGTGGAAACGAACCTAATGAAATGATTATGAACAAGCATGCCATGAACTTGTGTACTTGACTACATGAGTTGAGTATTGTACATTATGGATGTGATTGTGATTGTTGTTGTGGTTGTGATGATTGGATTGGGTGTCACGTTCTGACACATACATTGGATCGGGTGTCACGTTTCGAAACATATCTTGGATCGGGTGTCACGATCCGACACACTAATTGGGATCAGGTGTCACGTTCCGGCACACTAACAGTTTGGGTATGGGTTCCATGAGAGGACCATTGTGTTGTTATATCTATTTCTATTGAGAATGTAGAATTGTACATTGCTCCTGAAATGATAACTGAATTGTATTTCGTATATGTGTGCGTATTATATTGTGATTGTTTTCGTATATTGTGCTTATGGGAATAGCCACGTGATCCTACAAGTACACTGTGGTTGTGTACTGATATTGCACTTGCTCTTCTTTTGTTGAGTACAGGACATTACTGACAGACCTTATTTAGGAGATCACTAATCGAGACCGAATTCAAGGGTGAGCCAGTTCTTCCAGGCTGCCATGAGTTCTCATTCTGTTTAGCCCATTTTCTGTCCGGACTCAGACTAGTACTTTAGATATTCGGTTGTTTAGTTTTGGGGTTGTACCCATTCTTTTTAGACTTGTCGTTAGTAGAGTTTTGGTACATTGACTTTCAGGTTCTAGGAGTTGTTTTCCGCAAATGTTTTGGTAATGGTTTTGTCAAACTTTCAGAGTTTATGGGAACTCCAGTTTATTTCTGCATTTAAACCTGCTTCCGTATCTTTAAATGTTTAGCTTTGGGGTTAGTTGGTTAGTAGGAATGGTTCTCCCACCGGAGAGTTAGTGTGGGTTCTAATCACGATGGTCTGGGTCGTGACAGTTACTGGAACCCGAAATTTAACCATCTTTCCATGAAACCCTTTTACTGGCCGTCCCACTTTCTACGGCTCGTAGAGCTAACGCATAGCACCCAAATTCAATTCCTAGTTCTCTCTAAGTCTAGATCAACTCTACGGATAAGTCCTATGGTCCGTCAATCATTCTACGATCCACCCTATCCATTCTTAGGGTATACATCAAAGACTTGACATTTCCAAAACTCAAACAAGGTCCTACGATTACCTTCCTACGGCCCGTAGATAGGACTCATAGACCATTGCTTCAGTGCCAAAACTAAACTTTTCCTGTTTGAATCATCTTTTCAATTTCTGAGGTGTTACATCCATCCTGATGATACACATCCGCTTAATATTAGGTCGGGACTCATGGGGAACATATCAGTCCATGCACCTACCACAACATGTGGCACCCTTTTTTTCTCAATATGAATCAATCACGATGCGTTACACATCCCTTTCTTCTCAATATGAATCATCCACAGCACGTGGCATGTCCCTTTTATCTCAATATGAATCTACCATGGCGCATGACACGTCCCCGTTATGTCATCACTTCCACAAAGTACCATCACAACAATGTTATAGAACCAATGGAAATAGATATATACAAACTCTCAATGAGAGAATAATAAATTCCACACCAACAACCAATCACACATAATATTGTCACATCATCAAGAGTGAGTCAATACATCCATGTAAGCCATTCATAGCGCATCATACATCACTATATCACCAAATTCCTTATTTTACCCCATAATATCATCACTATTACTCATTCAACTTTTAATAAAGAACAAGAATTATGAAACCCTTCAGCAATTCTCATTACTCCCATTCACACAATAAGGCATACAAGGTTCAATACACTTAACGAAGGGTCAAGGAGGTCAACTTGCCTTATAAAAGAATACAATTAACTTAGTACTTGAGCCTTTCCTTAACGATGACTCTCCAAATCCACAATGTCTAATTAAATAAAGAATCCCAATAAGAATCATGAACAACAACACCAATAAAGATGATTTTGAAAATCGATTGCAAATCGATCCAAAAAGTCATTCCCGAGGACTGAGGGTAAGTCTGATTTTTTTTTATAGAAAATCATAATGCCCAAAAGTTTTGTAACTCACAAGTGAAATTGTAATGAAAAATGAGTTGAAATCATGCTCAAAATTCTAATTTACTTAAAGCACAAGTTCATGAGAAAAACCCCCAATACTCGGGTTTGAAATCCTAACTCAAATCTGAAATATTTCTTGAAAACTATCTTACCCACACTTAGGGAAGTTAAAATATGAAATTTTATATAAAAAATGGAGTTAAAATTGACCTGAAAATCCTCAATTTATCAAACTTTAACTTTATCGAGAAAATCCCAAATTCTCAAGCTTATACACAGTTAGTATGATGAAAATAATTGACGAATCAACAAGTGTATGCCAAAATTAGTTTACCGATAACATAAGGATCCTAAATATACATTTTTAATCAAAAATTGAGTCCAAATCGATAGAACCCCAAATTTCTCCAAGAAAATCATGGATAAGGAAAGAAAACCAAATGAAGAAATCATGATAGAATTCTGAAATGAGGATTGGATATCAATCCCCATATTAAATAGAGAAATATTCTGCAAGAATCACTCTATTCCAAGCTCTAGAACTCCCAATATACTCAAAATACCAAATGAACACAGTCTGAAATTTTAAATACCTGAACAATAGTATTTACTGCAGAAACCAACAACTTTAATTTTCATTAAAAGAGCTGTAACTTCTTCATACGATAGCAAAATGACCCGATTATGTTTTCCTAAATGTCTTAAATAATTATGCGGACCTGCTCGTTCCATCGAAACTTAATTTTGCTCTCATTTGCCTAGTAAAACATCATTTATGCTCGGTATATAATTATTTCATATTTCGCGATAAAAGTCAAATCTCGTCTTAGCAAAAATACACCAAACTTTGCAGATCAATCTTATAATTAATACCCAAACTTTCAAAAAGTTTGGAATAATTTTTTGATATTTAAAACTAATAATGAACCTTTTAGTTAGTACAAATTATTGAAACAACGACAAAACAACCAAAAATCATAAAAACTCACCCAAAACTCATTCAGAATCTTTCAAACACAAAACTCTTCCATCTAAATATCTTAGAACCTGAGCCAATAGTCCTGCTAACCCGAAAGTCACATTCTCGAGCCAATCGAACTAACAAAATTCCATTTCGAGACGCAAAACTCAAAATATCTACTTAAGTCAACCATTTCAACTTAGAAACTTCCAAAACTATAAAACTTCTAAAAATCTCAACTTTACGATTCAATTTCAAATCTAACCTCAAAAACTGATCAAACACAATTTTTCACGATCCGACTTCCCAAGTCATAGTGGCACCTACTATAACCCATCAGTAGGTAAGTCAACCCGTACCAAAAACGACAAGTAGTGGGTACAAGAGTAGAACTAAATAGAAAATAACACTAACAATAAGAAAAGACAGAAATGGAGGCAACCAAAAGTTATATACAATGGAAACCCTCCCACAACCTAGAAGTCACGAGTATAGAGCTGTATAATATGAACAATTTACGTGCCCCAAAAATGGACCACAAGAAGCAGTCTCAAGGCAAAAGACTAGCTAACATATATATAGAAAAAGACCAGCTAATCCAGGAGGCCAAGTGCTCACTATCGACTCTGATATCTACAAACTGCAAAAGACGGCACGAATGATCAGCGCTGGTAGATGGTACTAGGACCTACATCACGAAAAGATGCAGAGTGTAGCATGAGTACCAAAACAAAGGTAGTCAGTAAGCATCATAGATCGACTGATCAAGAAAGGTAAAAATAATCAGAAAATATAGAATCTAGACAAACAAAGGTCAAATAGGAAATGAAAAGAAAACACACAATCATATTGAAAGTAAATCTAAGTACAACTAAGCTAAACCTAACCGGACCACATAAGCCAGAAGGTACACTTGTGCACAAGTTTAAATAAAACTTGAACGGACCCCATAAGCCTAACAGGTACAAACAATAGCTAAGTCTACAAGAAAGAAGAGTAACCCATATCTGAATCTAAGAACATCAGGCGGGCTCCCAACGCAATTAACCGTGTAATCAATAACCAGTCAACTCCCACCCCAGCTCACAAGAATGACAATCAACCTAGGCCGCCCAACCAGACAGTCCATTCCTAGAAGTGTAAGCTGCCTAGCTCCATAGAGGATCTCATATATCAAGGCCGTCTAGCCAACCAGTCCACTTCTAGAGGCGTAAGCGGCCCAGCTAGCAAGAGTGACCCGGGGGAGTTTCGACTTTGAAGAGGATCTCAAGTAGTCTCCAAGCCATCGTGGATCAACGTCCATTCCAAAAGATATCACAAAAGGCTCAAAGCCTGAAGTACTCTAATCTTGAGAAAGCACATAACATCCGATAATGCATCAGAGTCATAGAAATAGGGAGAGAAGACCAAAAGGGCTATAAAGATGTGCAAACCTCGTGGGTCTAAGGCATCACTAGTCTATCCTAGACTAAGGCCGAACATGCTTCATGAAAAAAGTAATAACACAAGTAAATCACATAACATGCTCCAAAACACATACAACCCCCAACTGGCATGGTACTACCCTCAAAACAATAGTAATCAATCCTAACTCATGGTTTCTAAAAAGAAAAGCAGGAATAACTAAGTACCCACCCCAAATTCACACAATTATTATGAATTTACACATTCATGCTCAACGTAATTAGAAATGAAGCAGTAGCCTACCTGTAGGCTGACCGCGCACACTCCAAATCATAATCTCAGAGCTTTTTCTTTTCGAACAACCTCTGAATACTGCCAGGATATCAAGAATAGGATCAAAACGTTAATACAGTCATTTAGACACTAAAATCACATAAAATGAAAATAGACCAATTTTAGAGTCAAACGAGAATTGTGAGATCCATATCAGAATCTCTAGAATTGATTCCGTCAAGAAGTCTTAAACTATGCCTCGAACTAGTGTTCAAAAATTGAACAAAAAATGAGGCCTAAGGCAGCCAACAAAACAACTAGCAAAGAAAACTCAATTTAAGCTCCAACAAGCTCTAGGGCAGCAACTTCTACACCAAATTTACCTTAAATAGAGGTTCCTCAATGCAATTCAACCACCAATCCACGTGGCCACACTCCCAAAAAACACACCAGAGTTCAAATCACCAAAATCAGACTTAAAATCAAGGAGAAATTTCCACAACTCTCTTTAGAACCAAGGTTGGTTGCGACATGGTCTTAATATAAAGGCCAAGCGGCTGGCTGGCCCTCCCGAACATGCATTCCAGGCCAGCTGTGCACCGCGAACATGTAGGCCATGCACGCTGTTGCTTGCAAATGTGCTTGCCAAGGCGCCAGCCCTCTGTGAACACGGCCCAAGAGCGCAGACGCGGGGCTTGCATCTGCTGACATCACTTCACCTGATGTGCTAAGGAACCAAAACTCTGATGGGGTGCCCGAGATTCATTCGTAATCCCGTGCATCCGTACGAGATATTCTAACCCATCAAATTCAATATTTTGGACTCAATAGAACCATCAAAACTTCCATATGAGGTCATCTCGATGAAAAGTAGGTCTCATACCCAAGTTTTATTTGAAGCCAAAATCCACAAGGGGGTTCAAAATCAGTTCGAAAGCCTCCGGATCTAAATAAAGGGTCACTCTAGGCCAAAATCAACATTCCAGATCTAACCGCACTAACGAAATTCTCATCCAAGCTTGTTTACTCAGAATGTTGACTAAAGTTAAACTTAGGCCTTAACTTGAAAGTAAAAATGCCTAATCGTACAAAGTCGCACTAAAAGCCTCGAGACTCATGCCGACTATGCTACTAGCCTAAAATGACCCTTCCAGAGCTAATGGACTCTTCAAAATTAGATCTTGAGGTCATCTTCTTGAACTTTTGATAATAAATGACCGTTTAAGGTTCAAAAGCTCTTAAACATTACAACTCACATAAAAACTATACTAACGACCAAGTGACCAAACTTTCAATTCCAACAAGTCATAAATGACTTGGATCACTACATGAATGATCTAAACAATGAACAGGAGGCATAAACACAAAAATAACCTTAAGGTCATTACAATATTCACTACTAAAAAGAAATTTTGTCTGCTAAAGTAATAGTCAATAAGTACCTGAAGTCTCAAACAAGCGAGGAAACTGCTCACGCATATCATGTTCAGTCTCCCAGTAGCCTCCTCAATTGGATGATGTGTCCAACTGACCTTAACAAAAAGAATGGCTCTCGAATGCAATCGTCATATATCTCTTACTAAAATGGAAGCTATCTCATCCACGAAAGTCAAGTGGTCATCCAACTCTATTGGATCATACTGAAGCACACGAGACTCATCAGGAGTATACCGGTGTAACATTGAAACATGAAAGACTGGGTGGATAGTTGATAATATGGCCCACTATAATTGGGGCTATCCAACTATTCGAAGGATCTCAAAAGGCCCAATATAATTGGGGCTAAGCTTGCCCCGCCTCCCAAATCTCATCACGCCCTTCATGGGTGACACAGAGAGGAAAACTGTATCACCAATTGAAAACCTCAAAGGTTGCCACCGACGATCTACATAGCTCCCGTGCCTACTTGGAGCTGTCTAAAGTTTGTCCTGAATCACCCTGACCTGCTCCAAAGTCTCTTGAATCAAGTATGTACCATGAGGTCTAGGATTTGTAGACTCAAACCAACCAGCCAGAAAGCGACAACGCCTACCATATAAACCCTCGAATATGGCCTAGATACTAGAATGGTAGCTATTGTTGCACGCAAACTCCGCCAAAAGCAAGAACTAGTCCACTGACCTCCAAACTCTAAAACACAAGCTCACAATATATCCTCAAGAACATGGATAGTATGCTCTGACTGACCATCAGTTTACAGGTGGAAAGTTTTGCTAAGGTCAAGATGAGCGCCCAACTCATCATGAAAATTCCTCCAAGAGCCAGAAGTGAACTAAGCACCTTGATCTAATATAATAAAGATCGACACACCATGAAGATGAACCACCTCACAAATCTAGATACGGGCATACCTCTCAGAACTAAATAATGATTGAACGGGGAGGAAGTGTGCTGACTTGGTCAATCGATCAATGATGACCCAAATATTGTCAACACCTCTATAAGTCCAAGGCAAACCTCCAATAAAGTCCATAGTGATGGGATCCGACTTCCACTCTGGAATGGGTAACCTCTGGAACTTGATTAGTCTAAAAGTTTGACTTATTTAGGGCTTAATATTCATAGTTTTAGTGTTCTATATGCCTATCTTATGCTCTAAATTGATATTTATGTGCTTATTTGCAGCTATGAGGGTAAAAGAGTAAGGCAAGGACATTACCGGGCAAAAAGGAGTGGAAAAGCTGATAAAGCTGAAGAAAGGAATAGCTGACAATCACCAAGACCACTCGGTGACTCGCCGAGTGGTACTTCAGCTCGCCTAAAGTTACAGCATGCCAGCCCTAGGGAAAATCCAATTCATCTATGGAAATGGCACTTGGGCAAACCACCGAATGGATCAGCGATAAGGATCCTGATCGCCTAAAGTTACAGGAGTTGACTGGTGAAGAGGCAAGTCAAGAAGGCGATGGAGAGGGACACTTGACGCATCACTGATCTATCGGTGATGCTCGACTAATTTCACCAATCAGTCCAAAAGTTGAAAATCTGAAAGAGTATAAATGTGAATTTTTAAAAGATGAAAAGAGAGTTCCAAAATTTTGAGCGAGTGTTCTGAGTGTTTGAGAGTTCTAACTTTGAGTTTTTGATCCCAAACATTGTTTTTTGGAGTTTTTGAGTAGAATTTTAAGTTGCGTTTTGATTTGAAGTTGATTTCAAGCATTGTGAAGACTCAAATTTTGTTACCCAGCTGATGGAGAACATAGTTGGTAATATTTTCTTGCTTTTTAAATTTTGTGGCTAAAACCCCCATTCTTGGGGGTGTGATTATGTGATTAATTGTCTCAATTAGCTTATGAGTGTTAGTAATTACTGATTTAATTGTTGTTTTAAAGTTAGTTCGATTGATAACTGAGTCTTAATTCATGAATTGTAGTTGCAAATGCAGTTCTAGTCTAGTATTCTATGCTTGCTTGAGAAAGAGGTTTTATAATTAAGATTATCAATTGATGATTGTAGTGATTGGGTTGTTGTGGATTCAGCTTCAGAAAGTGAGTCTAAGTTCGATCCTACCAATCTAGCTCGAGAGAGTAGATTAGTTGAGGTTTGGGTTGTTCATAATTGTTATGCTTGTCGAGGTTCGAGAGAACTCGCTTGAGTCGTGATACTTGATCGATAGATGGCTATTACATCTAAAGTCTAGCCTACCCACTAAGATTCAACGGTTTTCAGTAAATAGTAATCACCCGTATAGCAAAATTGACAATTATCGATCACATCCCCAAGGATCCCTCTCTACTTGTATACTCCCCTGTTTTTGTAGTTGTTAATCGACAAATCTAATCCCCCCACTTGACACTAGTTGTCAACCCCTGCAACTTACTTTAATTATTTCGATAAATTCTATTCCTACAACCGACTAGAACACATCTTTCACTTCGTAATTGGATTCTCTACCGTATCACTCCTTGTGGGATCGACCCCAACTCTTCATTGGGTTTATACTAGATTGTGATAGCCTACACTTAGAATTGGATGAACTGTAGTTGAGCGTTATCAGAACTCACCACCAATCTCAATTGTTCGGCCTTAACCTGCTGGCAACTAAAGCAACGTGATACGTAGTCTGCAATATCTTTTCTCATGCCATCCCACCAGTAATTCTGCCTCAACTCATGATACATCTTTGCGATGCCTGAATGGATAAAGTATGTAGAATCAGGAGCCTCATGAAGTATCAGTTGAATAAAATCCCCCACTCTCGAAACACAAATATGGCCTGCAAACCTCAAAACCACATTTGAATCCTAAGTAACCTGAGCGGCATCACCTACTAACAGTCGATCTCAAAGTTCCACTAAGGCCTCATCCTCAAACTAACGACTACGTATCTGATCAAGTAGAGAGGACTGAACTCCAACATAGGCTAAAACATGCCTAGAATCTGAGATATCTAGCTGAACCATCTGATTAGCTGAGGATTGAATGTCAAAAGATAGAGGTTGCTCCACAGTAGATAAGAAAGCTAGACAACCCATACTCGTAGCCTTTCAACTCAAGGTGTCCGCTACCACATTCGCCTTGCGGGTATGGTAGAGAATAGAGAGTTCATGGTCCTTCAGAAGCTCAATCCAGCAACGCTGCCTCGAATTAAGGTCCCTCTGGCTCATAATATATTGAAGACTCATGTGATCAGTATAGATCTCATAATGAACTCCATATATGTAGTGCCTCCATATCTTAAGCACAAAAACTACTGCCGCCAACGCCAAGTCATGAGTGGAGTAGTTGCACTCATGTAGCCCAAGTTTCCTCGATGCATAAGCAATAACCTGGCCCCACCGTATCAAAACATAACCCAAACTGATGTTGGATGCATTATAATAGACCGTGAAGCCATCGCCCTCTAACGGAAGAGTCAATACTAGAGTAGTAGTCAATAACTACTTGAGCTTCCGGAAGCTCAACTCGCACTCCTCAGACCACTCAAAAGGAACATCAAGGTGATTCAACTAGGTAAAGGGTGCTGCAATGGTGGAGTATCTCTCCACAATCTGTCTGTAGTAGCCGGCCACTTTGATAAAGCTCGAAATCTCAATAACCAAAGTAGGCCTAGCCCAATCACGAATAACCTCAATCTTCACAGGATCTACCATGATGCCATCCTTGGACATCACGTGCCCCAAAAATGTTATGGACTCAAGCCAAAACTCACACTTTGGAACTTAGAATAAAGGCCATGATCCCTCAAAGTCTAGAGCATAATCCTTAGGTGTTGCTTATGATCACTCCTTCTCCGCGAGTATACCAGAATGTCATCTATGAACACAATGATGAACAAATCAATATACATTTTGAACACCCTCCTCATAAAGTCCATGAAGGCGACAGGGGCATTAGTCAACCCAAAAGACATCACTAGGAACTCATAATGGCCATATGGAGTCCTAAATGCGGTCTTAAGGATGTTGGCTACCCTAATCCTTAACTGATGGTAACCAGAACTCAAATCAATCTTCGAAAACATTGTGGCACCCTGTAACTTGTCAAACAGATCATTAATCCTATGCATGGGGTAACAGTTCATCACCGTCACCTTATTGAGCTGCCTATAATCAATACACATGCGCATCATACCATCCTTCTAATTCACAAAATGAACAGGAGGCCTGATGAATCCCTTACCCAAGAGATCCTAAGTACCTGGGTCAAGCTCAATAGGGAAATCGATATCACGCTTTGGCGTAGGCCAGGTAGGTTGGTAGGAATCAGATCTACAAAATCATGGACGACTGGAACTGACTCAAATTGAGGGACCTCTCTACTCACCTCACGCACATAGGACAAATAAGACAAACATCCCCTACCCATTAGCTTTCGAGCCTGAATAAAAGAGATAACTCCAACCGGTGTGCTACTAATGGAGCCTTACCACACCATCGGGGGATTACAAGGAGTGGCTAAGGTAAGAGTGTTAGAGAAGCAATATAAAACCACACGGTAGGGGGATAACAGTCCATGCCCAGAATCATATCAAAATTAAGCATGTCTAACAATATAAGGTCAGGTCAGGTGTCACGCCCTTGGATAGTAACTAAGCATAATCGAAACACCTGATCCACTACTAAAGACTAACCCACGGGGGTTGACACACGTAACGGTGCTGCCATAGGCTCAGAAATCATACCTTTATAAGAAGCATAATACATAGACACATAAGAATAGGTAGACCCTGGATCAAATAAAGCCGAGGTGGGACGATGGCATAAAAGATTCATACATTTGATCAAATCATTTGATGCCTCAACTTCCACCCTCACTAAAGTTGTATTATAATGACTATGTCCACCTCTGGCCTGGCCATCAACCCTACCACCAGACCTGCCTCTCTGGGGATCACCCCAAATACCATGTTATCCACCGTGATGGTCCTGATCCTGACCTTGACCCCTTGCTGGAGGTGCTGAGAGCTAATAGAACTGGTGGAGCTGCATGTGGAAATGGAACAATCTGTATATGACTAGTGGTAGATTTATACACATTTGAGGCCTATTTAGCTCAAGAATTAGTGTCCTCAATGCCTAATTATGTCCTCTTCAAATGATATTTTGGTTATTTATAGTTAAAAAAAGGCTAATGTACAAGGCAATGATGAATTTTTGAAAGAATGGCAAAAAATACGAAATAGTGTAAATTTCACATTGTTGATTTCCTAGAAAGAAATGTGGATCACCCAATGAGTATTACCTCACCTAAATTAACATTTCACAACACTTGAATTAATTTAGGTAGGTCAGCGAACTCTAAACAGAAAGGTGACTCATAAAATGAGAAAAACAAACATGTTGACCATCGCTGAAGGCAACAATACAAGGAGAAAAATTGAAGGATTGAAAGGTGAATAAAAGTGGTACTCGATGATAAGACAAATAGAAAAGGCAGACTCGAACGAGCATGTGACTGAGGTTCAAACACCTAAAGCCTAGAGAAAAAAAGGCAAGTTGAAGAGCATTGGGCGATCAGCCCATTGTGATGCGCGAGCCCGACTAATGTCGCCCAATAGGTCATATATTAAAATTTGGGCCAAATTTTGGGAAATTTATAAGTAGCCAAAAGGACAAAGAAGGAAATAGATTTTGAGGAGTTCAAAAATTCTGAATAAAAAATAATAGTTAGAGAGAAACACTTTTACCTTCTGAAGAACACTTTCTAGTTTTTGGGGGTTTTTCAACTTTGTTCTTGAGATTGATAAACTAATGTTGAATTCAAAGTGGGTTTTGCTTGCAATTTCTTTATTTCATGTTACCCATGGCTTCTTTCATGAAAATAATAATTTCTTTACTCTTTGTGATGGGTGGCTAAAACTCCAAGATCTAGGGGTGCAATTATGGGGTTGGGTGTTGGTTTAATGTAGCGGGTATTGTGTTATGCTCTATTTTGTTACTGTTCATACATGGATTTGAGCTAATTATCATGAGGTGAATTTATGAATTAAGGTTGTAAACTTAATTCCTACTTTTGATTTCCAATTGATGCTCGAAAGATATTGATTGGAGTGGGTAATTAGTTTGATACTTGCAATTTAGGTTTGATGTCTGCAACTTTCTTGAAAATAGAGGTTATGAGTCAGATGTATTTGCCCTATTACTGCATCAAAGAGAGAATATTGTAAGGTATTGGATTGTTCAATATAGCATATAGATAAGACCAAAATGAGATTCTATGATATCAAAAAAAGATTAGTGTCATTGAAGATGACCTAACCTATCCGTAAATGTTCATTACTATGGAGCAACACAATTACCCCTTTGTTACACTGATTTCCAATCTTGGCACCCCTAGATTACTTATCACTTAATAAATTCTATGAAATTCTTGCTTAATCGTGACTATTGATAACCAAATCCTTTTATCAAATTCGTAGAATCATCCACCCACTTATTTTTATTACGATTGCAAATGAATAATTTTACACTCCAAATTTCTTGATAGAATTTTCTACGATATATCATTCTTTGTGGGATTCGACCCCAACTCTTAGTTAGCTATTTTTATTCACAACGATCACTTAATCTTTTAATTTTTTTATGAAAAGTACATTGAGCGTTATCAAAAATGGCGCCGCTGCCGGGGAATGTTAGTTAAGAATTCTGTTTGAGAAATTAGTTTGTAAATTTGTTTAGTTGTAGTAGATTGTTGCGTTGTGTTGTTGTATGTTGTTTTGTAGGTCTAGTACAATGAGTGATGACGATGGTGACAACAATAGTCACTACGGTCAAAATGACAACATGGGTGATCTAAATGATATGCATGTAACATCATTCAAACCACGGGAGCCATCCGGATATTGGGAGGGCAGTATTTCATGTAACTGGAACAATGCTACAATTGCTCCAACTATGAGAAATATTTGGTGGTTTAGCTCATGTGGATCTGTATGAACATCTTTAGAAATTTATGGAGGTGTGTGGGCCGTTTGTGTTAAAGAAAATTTCACAAGAGTCCGTGAGGTTGAGGTTATTCCTATTCTCTTTGACGGATGAAGCTACAAGATGGTTGGTGGAATTTCCAAATGACTCTATCACTTCTTGGGAGGAGTCGACTGAAGCTTTCTTAGAGAGATTCTCCCCCCAGAATATGGTTAAACTTTTAACCCAAATCCAAAATTTCAAGCAAAATGGAGGTGAACCTCTATGTGAGACTTGGTTGCGGTTCAAGAAACTACTTTGCAATTTCCAACACATGGTGTTCCGGACAATTTGATGCTGCAATACTTCTTTTGCTGCCTTGATTCAGTTAATAAAAGTATGGCTGATCAGTTATTCGAAGGAGGATTAATGAGACAACCATATGAATTAGAAGCTTTGTGGCTAGACAATATGACCAAAGTTAACCGAGCATGGCACACTAGAGAAGATCAAGTGTATACTCTACACATGAAAATGAGCCAAGAACAAATCGAGAAGGACAATGAATGAGATAAAAACACGGCCAAAATGATGACCCAACTGAATTTGTTGTCTATACATGTCATGGGAGGTGGTCTTAAATCGATGAATACAGTTGGAACTAATAATGGGAAGTGCCTGGATGATGCCATGTTTGAGGCAT
Source organism: Solanum etuberosum (assembly GCA_029582245.1). Taxonomy (NCBI): domain Eukaryota; kingdom Viridiplantae; phylum Streptophyta; class Magnoliopsida; order Solanales; family Solanaceae; genus Solanum; species Solanum etuberosum. The sequence goes on from JAJONR010000411.1 coordinate 51,308, forward strand.
TATACTATAAAGAAGTTCAATATTTGGGAAACCAAATGGGGGATTCTCACCCAAGCTACCAAAGACAATGTGGGAACCAATGTTGGAACAAGGAGCGAGATAATGGTTGGAAAGATTAGCGAGGTAGAAATTGGAGAGATAGGGAGGTGGACAAAGATAGATATATTCCTCCTCGTGATCATCAACGACCAAAGGACCCACTAGGCTAGAAGGAAACCGAACCGAGGAAATGCTCACAAGGATCTTCAACAAGATTGAACGGTCAGACAAAGTGTTGAAGGAATTGAAAAATGACTTCTCTAATTTATCTCAAAAGTGACCTCTCATTCGGTGTAAATCAAGCAGCTGGAGACCCAAATGTACCAGATCGCCACTCATCTCACTCCAAGGCAGAAGGGAACATTTCCTAGCGACACCGTCCTAAATCCCAAAATGAATGTTAAGAAAATGAGAACTATGTCGTGCCACAACATTAAATAAGATGCTTCTTGGGAGACAATCCAAGTCTTTACTTTTATTTTATTGCTTTCAATAACGTGTGTTGTGAGTGCAGGTTGTAAAGAAGTCACAGTGTTGCGACGGAAACATTAGGCAATGCCAAACCACGATGGTGATCTGCCGAAGGTGTTGTCCAGACTTATTCTTGTCCACCATCTGAGCTGGAAAATATGGAATAATGTACTGTCTAGTTCGACGATCTTAGCTCCAAAAGGATATCCGCTGAAGTACACTATGCAGACTCCATCGTGTCCGCCAAATTAGCCTTTAGGTTTGGTTTCCATTCAGGGCTCTTCGGTGAGCTTCAACTCCAGTTGGCGATCCGCCGAACACACTCGGTGACGTTAATCATGACTGCCGAATGTGCCTAGTGTAAAAAGGCCAAGGGTCTTTTCAAATTTAAAAAGAAATCCCTTTGCTATCTCTGAGACCCTTTATTTCCTTTAACTTGCAATATCATATTTGAGTGTGTGAGTATCATTTTGTGTGATTGTTGAGTACATTGACTGCATTACCTTGCTAAATTAGTCAACCCAAACCTTAACCTCTTATGTTTGCACATTTTTTCTTCCCTTTGAGGTTGGTTTCTGACCTCATTTCATATTTTGAGCCTAAAATTGTGTTTTATATATGGGGTATTGAGCCATGTGATGCATTTTGTTAGTTGATTTCAGTGGGTAGTACTAAAATGATCGTATTGAACTGCGCCATGAATTGATTGCTTATGTTTGTGCCTAGAAATTGCTAAATTTTATTATGTTGGTTAAATGTTGAAATTCAACCCTTGTATATACTAGGTCTTGGTTGAATTTCATTTGGCTGAAGTCAAAGTAGCTAGTGTTGACCCAATTGCATACTTTTGCCCAATGTTAGATAGAGTGACGACTTTCTTAAGGGTAAATCATCAAATTGAGCAATAGTTTGTGATATTTGGGGGATTGTGAGTGCCCATGGACAGATAAGCATGTGGGTAAATTGTAAAGATGATAGGAAACTAGATCTTGTTGCATATATTGGTTTAATTTGTGAAATTAGGCATTGGGCGGAACACTACCTATTCGGTGGGCTTGTCTTTATTGGCCAAGGCAGTTAGGCAAATCGTCGAGTAAGCCCCAGCTCACCTTCTTGAGTAAATATGTGACCGTGTGTACTGTTCCATTTGGAAAACTTATCTTAGTTCATGAACCCATTGTACGTATCACCAAGTGGGAGTGGACATCACTCTTGATGCTTGTTTCTTTTCATTTTTCTTTGTCGGTTTTGACAAACTTGACTAAGCTCGCTGAACCAACTTGGCAAATCTCCAAGTTGGAATTGACTCTACCCGTTATGCCTGAATTATTTGATATTTGATACTGTCTGATTTGGCAAGCTCACCGGAGCTCGCCCATCCTGTTAGGCGGACCACCTTCTCATTAGGCAAGCTTTAGTAAAATATTTGAACTTTGCTTTCATTTGAGTTTGATTTCGACTAACCTTTACTGCTTTTATGTTTCAATGATTGTGCTTTGCAGATTATGGCTGGAATAAAGGGTAAGCAGATAGTGTCTTTAGATACAGAGTCAGACATGGAATTCTCTCCTCCCCCTCCTTTAAAAAGGCATAGGGACATCACCATTAATGAGCCATCTGAGGCTCCTCGTTGACCACAACCAACTACTCCATAGGCCTCTACACATGGAAGTGTGCAATCCAAAAAGGGGGTTGATAAAAAAAGAAAGGACATCTGGTCCAAACTGGTTCCATATTCATCGACTCAAGCACCGACATCATTACTTCTCCTGATTAACTCTCCAAGAAGCATTAATAGGCTCTAGGAATCTGGAGAGCGCACCATCCTAGAGGAGAGACCACTCTTCATAGATGGTGTGTTGAGAGACTACCTGGTGATTTGGGAAACTATTTAATTCCATAAGTTTGAGGGTTTTACAAGACGTCGAAACCCATATGTTCCATTATGGGTCAGAGAGTTTTATATGATCTATGGTCAGGCCTTGCTAAAGAAAAGGAAGGGCACAACTTAGAAGCCTTTAAAGGAAGTTTAAGTGCGGGGTAAGGTGGTACAATGCCACACAGGTGCATAAACACAGCCATTGGAATCCCCTCAAATCAGGTTGACATATTCCAGATTAGGATTCCCCATGAGCTAGACGCTTTGAAGAGGTGGTTAGCACCATTGATATTTGACATTTCTCCATCGCAGATGGCTTATGATGCGAGAATTGAGAACAAAGATTTCAATATAGGCGCCCAATATTAGTTTGGATTCATTAATAGCAACTTAATGCCGTATCAGAATGAGTCCATCCCCCGTCATCCAAAAGAGGTACTAGTGGGGTGCATCGTTGATCGGATTGAACTTAATATAAGATTAATAATTGTTGAGGAGATGCTTATGACGGCCAGGGAAAAATAGACATCCCTTCTATTCTCGGTCCTAATCACACAACTTTGTGAAAGAGTCCCTTTCAGGGGAAATTGTTGTACGGATCACCCCGACTTCTTCCAACAATATCAAGAGGATTGAGGCTGATTATTTACGAGATGATGTGGCTCAGAAGAAGACGCCACCACCAGTGTAACACCCCGTATCCAAAAAAGGGAAATGAACCAGATTTTTTGGGAGTTACAGGTGCCATCCATGGTGGCCAACCATAACCCGTGGGTTGAACCACGGAACGTAGGTGGGTCCGTGGGTTGGCCACGCTGCCTAGTGGTTTGAGGCCCAAGACTATGGCCAGACCTACGAACCATAGGTCAGACCGCGGTCCGTGGTCACGACCCATGGTTCGAGGGCCCAAAAAAATCAATTTCTGACACCAATCGACGGTCCACCAGGACGGGCCGTGGGTCAGACCATGGTCCATCGACTTGGTTCGTAGGTGGTGAGTTGGTGGTCAGTTGGCAGTTAAGTTCAGGGGCAGTTGGGTCTTTTCCTAATTAATTAATTCCTATACTATGTCGTTTTGCCTATACTTAGGACCCCTATATATAAATTTTTTAACCTATAAATTCACCCCATTTATTTCATTCTTCCAAATTCCCAAAAGAAAACCAATTCCTCTCAAATATTCTCTCCCTAGAAACTTGAAGAAGAAGAAGAAGGATTCACCTAGGGTTTCAAGCTAAGGTTCCAATTTCTCCATTGAAGGCTAGCATTTGGAGTTGAGATATGATAGTTTTTATCCATGGAGTTCCTAAATCCCTCTATTTCATAAGGTAGAATTCCCCAATTGACTTAGGGTTTTCATCTATTATCATGGGTTCTCTTTATTATTGATTTAAATGAGTTAATTATGATCTTCTAAGTATGAATTGATGAATTGCAATGCTTTTATGATGAATGCCCCTATGAACCCATGTGATCCCTATGTTTTCAAGTTATGAACCATATGTTGAGGAATTTTAATCTTCAAGGAAGAGTTTTACATGAATTTATGATGAAATCCATATCTAACCCATGTTTTCTAATGTAACACCCCGTAGCTTAGTAGATTAATTAGGGCTAAGTGAGAAGGCAACAAGTCAAGGGCAAGGGGCAAGAGCCAAGGGAAAGGGGCCAAGGGTGCCCCATCTTCCCAAGGCACTGCCCATGACCACATGAGCCTTCACAACTCGTGGTGGTGAGGCAGTAGCCTCCTTGAGGCTTCCCAACTTGACCTCCTCCACACGAGCCACTTCACGACTCGTGAAGGCCTTGACGGGCCGTGGGAGGGGTCGTGAGGTTGACTTAGTTTTTAGGGGTTAAGGGAAAGGTTGCCTAGCTACTGGATCATGACCACGAGAAACACCACGACTCGTGGTAGGCACCACGGCTCGTGGAGTCTCACGTGAAGGGCTTTTTACAAGACCTAGAGCTTAGGGTCAACTTCAAATGATCATATCTCTTAGCTTAAAACGAATTAGGTGGGCCATACCTATCCAATTAAAGGTCTCTGAGTCCTCTTTCCGACGCCACCAAGTTTGCCAAATTCCCATCTCGGAGTAAGAAGTTATGCCCGAAATAGTGAAGCACTGTCAGACTGAAATTCTTCACGACCCGTTTGACAGGCCGTGGTTATGATGACGGCTCGTGAAGGCCTCCTTCATGCCATTTTGGCAGTTTCCAGTCAGGGGACTTCTTGGGTCTTTTCCCAATTATTTTAACTCAAAGCTATGTCATTTTGCCCAAGCGTAGGACCCCTATATAAGTCATTTTAACCCCAAAACTCACCCAATTAAATCATTTATTCCCAAAACCCAAATCAAATCCCCAAGTTCATCCTCTCAAATATTTCTCTCTCTAGAAAGTGAAGAAGAAGAAGAAGAGGGTCAAGCTAGGTCAAGTCAAGAGTCCATTGTTTCAAGCTTTCTAGGCTTTATAATCAAGGTATGATGGCTTATTCATTCATGGATCCCTTTCATCCATGAATCCCTTATGTTTCCCCCAATTGTGAAGATGAATCCCCAATTCTAGTTAGAGTTCCTTTCTATATTGTGGGTATTGTTGTATGTTTATCCAATTGAGGGGATAATGGTTGTTTATAATTATTTATGATGTAATTGCATGTTTTTAGTATGATTATACATGTATTCTTGGTTAATCTAAGACTTTAGGATGAAATTGATATAGTTGGGTATTATGCCATGAAAGAGGAAATTGAGGGCTTAGATGTGATGTTCTATGATTGATGAATTACTTTATGAATTACTTGAGATTAGAGTACCTAGATATGAATTGCTTAAAAGTAAAGATTGTAGACATGAATTGATTATATTAAGGCTTATATGATGAATCATGATGTGTGGTGATTGAGATTGAGTCTATATGATGAATTATGATTAGAATTCCTTAAGAATGAAGCATGTGGTTAGATTGTCTTGAGAATTAGGCATATATGATGACCATGTGAAGTATTGCTTGAGAGTAAGGCTTGTAGTATGAGTTTGATTTCAAGGGTCTTGAGGGTAAAAGCTAATATGAATGAACTAGAAATGTTAAGGCTTTGAGATTGAAGCTATTATGTAGGTTGATTTGTATTTGGTATGATTGTGGAGAGACTTTACCCACATGAACTATATTATGAGTATATGAGATCATGCATGTGGCAATCTGATTACTTGAATTGTGATTATATCCATGTCTAATGTAGTCATTCTAGATGTGTTGATTTGATATGAGCTTTGACCCTTGAAAGGGCAATATATGATATTATGCATGTTTTATGAAGGTTATGTATATGCTTTAAGAACACTTTGAGAGTAAAGTGATTATGACTATGATGTAATTGTGGTGTTGTTGAAATGATATTCTCACATATACACTTACACATGACTATGAATGAAATGTCCATGACCATGATAATATTGTTGTGTTGATTGAAAGGCTATTCTCATGAACACATAATGAACATAATGTGAAAGGTTTCCTCACAATATGATGATTCTAAGGTTGAAAGGCTATTCTCACCCAATTGAATCTAATGTTATATGTAGACATGGACGGTGAAAGGTTATTCTCATGCATGATCTAATGAGCTATTCTAATGAAACAAGTTATGACTTAACAAGTACCCCGTTGGAATTATGCTTAGCAGCGAGTGGATATTGATGTGAGATGGAAACTCCCCCGTCAGAAAGGGCAGGTTTCTAGAAGGAATCTCTCCCGTCAGAAAGGGCGGATTCCTTGAAGCAATCTCTTGAGATGGAAGCTCTCCCGTCAGAAAGGGTGGGTTTCTAGTAGAAATCTCCTTATCCCATAAACTACGTGCCCCCGTAGGTTATTTAGCTATTGGATCCACCTAAAGCTAACAAGCCATGGTCTTACCTTAGGCAAGTAAGACAACCCTTTTTGGTGTGGGTAAAACCGGATTCCATGATAAGCTCACATGGTCTATGGCGGTTAAGGCTAATTCCCACTACCAGAACTAGACTATGCATTATGAATTATGGTTACTCAAGAAGCTTTACTTAGCATGAGTGAGATTTATGGGGTCTTACTCATGCATTGCACAAGTATGCTTTGAAGGTAGCTATGATATGTTCCTCTTATGTATGATGATCTATGTAATGAATATGCTTATGACTTATGCTTATGATGTATGCCTAGTTTGGTTGATTGCTATAGTTGCTTTCCAATACATGTGTGACTAAAGGTGAAGGTTCCCTTGCCTATGAGAAATAAGCTAAGGATGAGATCGAATGATGATAAAGATGAATGAGGACCTAAAGTGACTTGATTAGCATGGGTGGGATTATGGGGTCTTATTCATGTATTGCACAAGCTTTCCTTGAGGTGGCTTATGAAGTGTTTCTCTTATGTTATGTTAAACTAGATGTATTGATTATGCCTATGACTATGTCGTTATCTCTTATTTTTTATAGCCTATGTCTTATGATGATGTCTCTTATGCTAATGACTTATATTATTGTCTCTTCTGATTATGGTATACATCTTATGTTGACTAATTCCTCTTAAATGCTTATGTTGATGATTTATGCTATCCATCATATTTAGTACATTATTGTACTAACGCATACTTTTGCCTACATTCTTATCAAATGTAGGGTTTGGCGATATTGAGTTCCATTCTCGTGGCTAGGTTCATAGTAGATCAAGAAGAGAAGTATTGGTGAGTCCTCATAGCATCGAGGATTTGGTCACCCTTTCCCTTTATGTTCTTTATTTTATGTTTAGACTTTTATTTGGGCTGCGTCCCAAAGATTTATTCAAGTTGCTTTAGATGGTTTGAGACAAAGTGTTATAGGCTTCCACTTATTTTTATAAAAGATTTCGATTGTATAGAAAATTTTTAAAATTTCTGCATCATTTCTATTATCTTATGTTATGATATGCTAAGGGGCTTGTATGAAACCCCATTCGGGGTTGAGTACACCTTGTTACATCTAGGGGGTACCCCTAGGTCGTGACATCTAAGAGTTGATGATTGAAATTGGGTTTTGACCTCAAGGAGGTGAATTATGGACTTATGCATTGTTTTATGAAATCTATGCAAATGTATTAAGGGTACTTTGAGAGTAAAGTATCAATGATGATGTTGTGTTGGGAAAGGATATTCTCACTAAAATACATACTAGCATGATGTGAAAGGTTTTCTCACATAGAAAGGATTCTTAGATTGAAAGCCTTTCAACCTAAGAATCCTTTCTATGTGAGAAAACCTTTCACATCATGCTAGTATGTAGTTTAGTGAGAATACCCCCCCCCAACACAACATCATAATTGATACTTCACTCTCAAAGCACCCTTAAAACATTTCCATAAACTTCATAAGAACATGCATAATTTCATAATTCACCTTTCAAGGTTCAAAATCCATTTTCAATCATCAACATCTAGAAATCATGGGTTAGATATTGGTTCATAGAAATTCATCATAAAATCATATAATTCTATCAATTCATGCTTAATTTCATAAAAAATCTTCTTTCAAAATTCAAACCCACATTATATCATCATAATTGGAATATTTGGGATCTACATGGGTTCATGGGGGATCATCATAAAAACTATAGTATTTCATCAATTCATGCATAAAAGATCATAATTGAATCATTTAAATCAACATTGAAGAGAACCCATGGCAATTGAAGAAAACCCTAACTTGATTGGGGATTTCTAACTTTGAAAATAGGAGAATTTGGGAACTCCATGGATTGAATAAACCCATGGATGAAAACTATCATACCTTGATGCCAAAAGCTTGAAAGCAATGGAGGATTTGGGGTCTTGATCTTGAAACCCTAGCTTTCTTCTCCAATTCTAGAGAGAGAAATATTTGAGGGGAGGATCTTGATCTTCTTTTGAGAATTTGAGAGAATGAATTTAGTTTAGGTGATTTAGCGGTTTAGAATCATTATATAGGGCTTTGAGTAGAAGGAAAAAATGACTTAGTATTGAGTTAAAATAATTGAGAAAAGACCCGATAACCCCTTACTTAAAAACTACTGAATTGGCTCACTGGAAGCCCATTACGGGTCGTCATGACCACCACGACCCGTCAAACGGGTCGTGAAGAAATTCATCCTGACAGTGCTTCACTATTTCGGGCATAACTTTTTACTCAGAGATGGGAATTGGGCAAACTCGATGGCGTTGGAAAGAGAACTCAGAGACCTTTAATTTGATAGGTCATGGGTCACCTAATATATTTTGTGCTAAAAGATATGATCAATTGAAGTTGACCCTAAACTCTAAGTCTAAGGAAAACCCTTCACGGACGACTTCACGGTCCGTGTGGGGCTTCACGGGCCATTGTGATGCCCGTGCCCCTTAACCAATGGTGAAGAGAGGACCCCTACTAACTTGACCCACTTAAAGACTACTTTGACGGCCCGTCAAACTCACCACGGGCCATCTAGACATCCGTCAAAGTAAAGCCTGCATGGGGCATGTTCTTGAAACCTACCAGGTGCCCCTTAACGGACCATGGTCCCCTTCACGGCCTGTCTGGGCTTCCATGGAGGGTTCCATGGTCCACTTTTTGGGCTTGTGAGTTTTCCCACTTGACCCATTTCTAGAATCCTTGATTTCGGGGTGTTACAGAGTATGAGTTGCATATAGACTTCATTATATGATGTTTTGAACATGCTTTAGCTTGGAGTTGATTTTTCTCTCGGATATGTGCATTTATGTGATTTTATGCATGATGTGCTGCTAGATTTGAGTTCATTTCCTTCGTATGATGTCTAGGATTCCATTTGAGGATGAATATTCCCAAGAGGGAAATAATGTAACACCCTGTAATCAAGAAACCTAGAAAAGAGAGTCAAGTGGGAGGTCACCAGCCCTCCACTAAGCCATGGCACCCTTAATGGGACCCTTCACGGGCCGTGAAGGGCACCACAGCTCGTGGGGGCCTAGCCAGTGGTTGGCTAGGATGGGCTCCCCTCCCACCAGCCTTTAGATGCCTCGTGAAGGGCACCATGGCTTGTGGTGCTTCCCGTTGTGAAGTGGACTTGTCCTCCCCAAGGCAGGCTCCTCTCACGAGTACTCAGACAGCTCGTGAAGAGCCTAACGGGTCGTTGTGGTGGCCGTGAAGGAGAGGCAGAATCCCTTAAGCCACTAGTTTAGGGTCACGATGACCCAGACGGCTCGTGAGCCCTGAGACGGCTTGTGTGGGCCTCCATCTGGAGGTTCGCGTCAGATGTAAGCCAGTGTCAGTTGGGTCTTTTCCTAACTATTTTATTAATATACTATGACATTTTAACCATACCTAGGACCCCTATATAAGTATTTTTAACCCCAAATTAAACCCATTCAAGTCATTCTCTCAAATTTAAAAAAGAAGAACAAGTCTTCTCTCCTAAATATTTCTCTCTCTAGAAAACTTGAAGAAGAAGGGTCCAACCTAGGGTTTCAAAGAAAGTCTAGAATTCCACCATTGAAGGAAAACTTTTGGCACTCAGGTATGATAGTTTTCATCCATGGATTCCTTCCATTCATGGAGTTCCCAAATTCTCCTATTTTCAAAGTTAGAAATCTGCTATTGAGTTAGGGTTTTTCTTCTATATTATGGGTTCTCTTGATTATTGATTTACTTAATTGAATTATGATCTCTCGTGCATGAATTGATAAAATTCTATGGTTTTATGATTATTCCCCATGAACCCATGTAATTACCATATTTTCCAAATTATGATGATATGTTGAGGGTTTTGGATTATGAATGAAGAGTTTATGAAATTAAGCATGTTCTTTTGGGATTTATGTAAATGTTTCAAGGATGTTTGAGAGTGAAGTATCAATGATAATGTTGTTGTTGTGTTGTTGAAAGGATTTTCTCATATACACATGAAAGTATGATTGTGAAAAGTTTTCTCACATAGTAAGGATTCTAAGGTTGAAAGGTCTTCTCACCTAAATGAATCAAAGATAAGGAGCTATCCTAGTGAAACCTAGCTTGGATTGGTTATAGAGTGATACCATTCCATGGATGACTCATGCACTAGCTTGGATTATCAAGATGATGTGCCCTTCCATGGATAATGACAACAAGTAAGAAAATGACTGTTCCGTGGGATTTATGCTTAGCACCAAGAGGATATTGAGATGGAAGCTCTCCTGTGAGTAGAGGCCGGGTTTCTAGAAGCAATCTTCATATCCCTTACCTATGTGCCCCCATCTGATGATTGTCTAGATAGAAATTAGCTAGTGGATCCACAAAAGCTAGAAGTTCATGGTCCTTACCTTGGTAAATAGGACAACCCTTTTTAGTGTGGGAGACACCGGGTGATGATGTTATAGCTCACATGGTCTCTATGTTGGTTAAGGCTACTTCCCACAATAATAATGAACTAAGGTTACTACAAGAAGTATCGCACAAGTTTTCAAAGAACTTAAAGATGTTAGCTTGCATTGACCATGTTTTATGACTTATGTCTTCTGAACCCTTTTATATCATGTTTTAGCTTGGTCATGATGTATGGGCTAGGCCCAATTTCACACTAATGTACTAGATGGCTAATGAAACAAGTGCTTAGACATCCGCTTTGCTTTATAAACTTTCATGTATTGAAACTGTCTTTTAAGTCTTTTCATTCTATATCTTATGTTATGAATGCTAAGTGACTTGTATGGGGCCTCTCGGGGTCCTATACACCATGTTACGCCTAGGGGGTACCTTAGGTCGTGACACCCCGGCAGAATTTAAGGAATTAAAGGATCAATTGAAGAATTTGTTAGATAATAATTTTATTAGACCAAATATCTCTCCATGGGTGCTCTGATATTGTTTGTTTGAAAGAAGGATGGTTCCCTTTGAATGTGCATAGACTATCAGCAATTGAACAAGGTTATCACAAAGAATAAGTATCCTATTACACGGATTGATGTCTTTTTTTTATCAACTTCAAGGTGCAAGTTTTTTTTCAAGATTTCCCTTCGGTCGGGGTATCACCAATTGAGGATAAAGGAGAGGGACATTCCGAAGACGGTTTTTTGGACTCGGTATGGTCACTATGAGTTTTTTGTGATGTCTATTGGTTTGAGTAATTCCCCGATGGTGTTCATGGACTTAGTAAATATGGTCTTCAAGCAATATATTTACATGTTCGTGATTGTATTTATTGACGATATATTAATTTACTCTCAAAGTGAGGATGAGCATTTTGAGCAATTGAGGATTGTGTTACAAATTCTCAAGGATCAGGAATTGTATGCTAAGTTTAGCAAGTGTGAGTTTTGGTTGAGGTCCATTGCTTTCTTGACCATATTGTCTCCGGTGAAGATATTCAAGTTGATCCTATGAAGGCCGAGGCGGTGAAGAATTGACATAGACCTTTGTCCTCTTTAGATATTCCGAGTTTCTTGGGTTTTGCTAGTTATTTTAGAAGGTTCGTGAAAGGATTTTCCTCTATTGCTTCACCTTTGACGACCTTGACTCAAAAGAAGGTAAAATTCATATGGTCTGAATCTTGTGAGAAGAGTTTCCAAGAGTTAAAGGATAGACTCACTTTAGCCCCTATATTAACATTACCAGAAGGATCTGATGGTTTTTTGGTTTATTGTGATGCTTCTCAGATTGGTCTTGGTTTTCTTTTCATGCAACATGGAAAAGTCACCTCTTATGCTCCAAGGCAATGCAGGGTGCATGAGAAGAATTATCTGACTCATGATTTGGAGTTAGTGACGGTGGTTTTTGCCTTAAAGATTTTGAGACATTACCTATATGATGTACATGTAGATGTGTTTACCGACCACAAGAGCTTGAAGTAAGTTTTCACTCAAAAGGACTTGAATCTTCGCCAAAGAAGGGGGCTTACGTTATTTAAATATTATGACATGACTGTCCTTTATCATCTAGATAAAGCGAATGTGGTGGCAAATGCACTTAGGTGGCTATCGATGGGTAGAGTTTCTCATGTTGCGGATGGTAAGAAAGAGTTAATTCATGATGTTCATAGATTAGCCCGATTGGAAATTCTCTTGGTCAATTCTAATAAGGCGGAGTGATTGGTCATAATAGTTCCAAATCTTCTCTTGTATCGGATGTGAAGGCTAAGAAAGATCTTACTCAAGTTTTGGTTTATTTGTAGAAGTTAGGTTTCAAAAAATCCATTGAGGTTTTCTACCATGGAGGAGATGATTTCCTCCGATACCAAGGTCGGTTATGTGTTCCAAATGTTGATGAGTTGAGGAATTAGATTTTGATGGAAGCTCATATTTCTCTGTATTGTATTCACCTGGGAGCCACCATGATGTACCGTGATTTGCAGGAGGTATATTGGTGGAAATGGATTAAGAAGGATATCATATAATTTGAGGATAAGTGTCCTAATTTTCAACAAGTGAAAGTTGAGCATTATAAATCGGGTGGTTTGACTCAAGAAATTAGCATCCCCACTTGGAAGTGGAAAGATTTGAATATGGAATTCCTTACGGGTTTACCTCGTACTGGTCGTCAATTTGATATGATTTGGGTCATTTTTGACCAAATGATAAAGCCATCTCCCTTTTTTCCCGTAAAGACTTCATTTTCAGCCAAAGAGTATGCCAAGATTTATATTCGGGAAATGGTAAGGTTGCATGGAGTGTCTTTATCCATAATCTCTGATTGTGGTACTTAATTTACCTCTCTATTTTGAAGGCCATTTTTGAAAGGTCTTGGTTCTCAAGTGAAGCTTAGCACGACTTTTCATCCATATACCGATGGAAAAGCCGAGCGAACTATTCAGACTTTGGAAGATATTTTGAGGGCTTGGGTAATTGACTTCCAAGGTAATTGGGAAGATCATTTGCCTTTGATCGAGTTTTCTTAGAATAATAGTTATCACTCGTGCATCAAAATGGCTTAAATTTAGGCTCTCTATGGTAGGAGGTGTTTGTCTCGTATTGGTTGGTTTGAATTTGGTGAGGTCTCTGTGATAGGGCCCGAGTTGGTACATAAGGCGATGGAAAAGGTTTGACTTATTCGTGAAAGGTTCAAAACGAGTCATAGTCGACAAAAGTCTTATGCCAATGTTAGAGCTTGAATTTAATGTTAATGATTGGGTCTACATGAAAATTTCAATCATGAAGGGTATGATAAGGTTTCGAAAAAAAGGGAATCTCAGTCCTCAATATGTGGGCCCATATAAAATTTTGAGGCGTGTTGGGAAAGTTTCTTATGATTTAGTGTTACATACCGACTTAGAATCGGTAAATCTGGTATTCTATGTCTCTTTGTTGAAAAAATGTATTGAAGATGTGACGTTTATAGTGCAATTGGAAAGTTTCGGAGTTAAGGGAAGTTTTTCGTATGAAGAGGTTCCGATTGCGATTTTAGACTGCAAAATTCGGTAGTTGAGAAACATAGAAGTGTCTTTCGTGAAAGTTCTTTGGAAGATTCAATTAGTTGAGGGTGCTACTTGGGAAGTCAAAGCCGATATGATGTCCATGTATCCTCATCTCTTTCCCTCTACTCCTATTCTAGCTTGATGTATTAGATCTTTATGATACCTTTTTTTTTGGGGATTCATGCATTTTAGCCATTCTCGTGTTTCCATATGCATGCATGTTCATGAAAACTTGATTTCGATGTTATGATTTAGCTTTGAGTGATTTCTCCTTGTATATGAGCACTTTGATGAGATTTGCATTCATGATGGGTTGTCAGTTTCTCTCCTACTCTAGTCATGCTAGCTTGAGTCCCATTTGAAGATGAATGTTCCCTAGGGGGAGATATTGTAAGACCACATAAATTGAAAGTTGAGTTTGAAAAGAAAAGTTGAATTTTTAGCACTAAGACGGTGGTCTACGAGTCTAACCTAAGGACCATAGGAAGTCCTATGTTCCTTAGGAAGGGAGTCGTTGGACTTGGTTTGTGTTTTGAAAATGTGAAATCTCTCATATTTGGCCTACGATAGAACAAGATGAGTTGTGGAGTAGTCTACCAACCGTAGAAGGGTCTCGTAGAAGTGATCCAGACTTTGAGAACATTTGGACTTGAACTTGGGTTTTACAGATTAGTCCTACAAGCCATAGAAAGGACTACGACCCATAGGATGGTTTAATTGAAGTTCCTAAGGTTTTTTAGTCCTAATAAGTGTTCTACAACTGACCAGGATAGTCCGTAGAAGTTTCTACGGACCGTAGATGATAACACTCAAATTATCCTCAAGACAAGTAAGAGAATAAGCAGTCATCAATAAACATACCCAACTAAGAGTTGGGTCGAATCCCACAGAGTGTGATATAATACAAGGAATTCCATTTGGAAATTTAAATTGAAAATCTATTCATTTGTAGCAGTTAAAAGAGAAAGGTGGATGATTTCACCAAATTTACGAAAAGGGTTTTGATATCAAGTTTCAAAATTAAACTAAAATTTTAGAAATTCAAGCAATTAAGAAGTAACCTAGGGGTGCGGGGATTGGAGTTGATATCAAATAGGGGTAGTTTGGTTGCCCAACAGTGCTAAACAATCAATGATAGGATAGGTCATCTTCAATAACACTAATCTTTCTACGATCTCAATGTACCAATTCATAGAATCTTTTTTCGGTCTCATATATGTGAATCACAAATCAACCCATTACCTTACGGAATCTCTCTTTTGAGTAGATTTGGGCAAATAGATTTGAACCATAATCTCTCTTTCGAGTAAACCATAGAAATGATACCTAAATTTCATGCATTAAACTGATTACCCACTCCAATTGATCTCTTTCGAGCATCAACCAGATATCGAGAATATGATTAAGTTTGCAACTTAACACATAAATTAACCCCAACCTAATTAGACTAAATCCATGAATGAGCAATAATAAAAAAGAGAAAAACACAATACCAACTATATTAAATCAAAACCCAATCCCATAATTGAACCCCTAGAATTTGGAGTTATAGCCACACATCACAAAAAGTAAAGAAATTATACATATCATGATAGCAGCCATGGATGTTATGAAATTAAGCAATTATAATCAACACTTACTTTGATTTTAACTTCCAATTGTCAATTTCAAGAGTGAAAATAAAAACCCCAAAATTAAATATGCTTTTCACAAGGTAAGAAGTCTCATACAAAAGTAGGAACATAAATTCTTTTCTAAAATCTGATACATTTTCTCTCTCCTTTGGGATATTTATAGTTTCTTAAAATTTTGCCTAAAATTCAATACGTGACCAACTCAGTGGCATTAGTTGGGCTCGCCAAAAATAGAATCGGCGGATCGTCATTTATTCCTTTGCCAGCCTTTCTTTTGCTTCATGCTAAAGGTGATTGAACCTCAGTTGGAAAACTCATTTGAGTCTTCCTTTCACATTTGGCGAATCGCCGATTACCACCTTTGTTCACTTTTGAGCCTTTATTTTCATCCAAGTCCTGTCAGCTTCGGCAATTCTCATCTTGTTCACCCTTAATTTTGGGTGAGTCGCCATTTCACTTTTTAGTTCACCGACCTGCCTTGAACATTTTCAATTGTGAGCACTGCCACTTTGGGTGAGGCCGGGCCATTTGGGCGATCCACCCGTTTGGTTAGGCGGCTACTAGTGTGGAGTTTATACTTCTTTCACTATTTTTGGCCTTTCTTCAAATTTTTTATCCTTGCCTTGTCCTTTAGCCTTCATAGCTGCAAATCATCAAAATATCATCAGAATAGGACATAATTAGGCATTGAGGACACTAATTATTGAACAAAAAAGGCCTCAAATGATGTAAAGCTACCACTCATCAACACTCCCAACTTAAACTTTTCTTTGTTCTCGAGTAAATCAGGAACACAATTAGTTCAACGAGGGTGTCTACAACAGTTCTCAATGAAAGCTAACATGAAAATGCTACCAAAAGACTACTATAAAGAAAATACAACACTCAATCATGATCATAAAGCTTCAAATGATGACTTTCCGCTATCAATCCAAGATCAAGCTACCTATTGCTTCTTTGCTAGTGTAAAATCATGTTTCAACAAATGTATTCGAGTGCCCTCACATCAAGAAAGATTCGATGCTCTCACAAAGAAAGTCAATAAATAAGTTAGGAACCAATAATACTCTCACTCTCTGAAAGATAAATACATGCACGCTCCATCCCATAGGTTTTCCTATATTTTCTAGTCATCACACAACCCAGTTCATGCAAGATCTCAAAGGTCTTTTTAGCCTTGTAATAGGGCTGAGGGTAAAAGTATGGTCAATTTGGCTCAATGACTTCACATTTTATAAGAATTTTTGCGGTCATCTTCACCTCCTCCCAAGTTCTTTCTATTCTTTTCACTTGGAGGCTCAAACTTCAGTTTTTTATTAAATTTACTGGACACCCATTTTTTCATCACACTTTATTTTTCATTTCAATTTTCATCTTTTTGCTCATCATAATTTTTTTTATAAAGATGGGTTCCTTCTTTTTGCAACAAATTTCAAAGTTGAGTCTCACTTTTTTTTTCTTTTCTTTCTTTCCACTTTGCTTTGATTCCTCTGTCCTTTCCACACCCCCAAATTAGGCTTTTGACCTAAGTTGGCTATTCAAACAAACCAATGCTTAGAAAAAGATTTATCGGTGAGAAGTTAGGGATAATTTAGATCAAGAGGTTTCAATAAGGTTCTCAACAAATGATTTAATCCCAAATGGTGCCAAGATGGTTGCACACCCTCATAAGGTAGTCATAAAAGGTATGAACATTTAGGTTTTCTTTCAAAATTTGTGCCAAAGATAATTTCTTGCATTCACCAAAGCTAGACAATCCGACTACCAAGGTAGATTCTAGGATTCAACAAGCATGATTACAAGTAAAAACCTCACCACATAAGGCACTTCAAATACAATCATTTAGCACAGCCCTACAAGATCAAATCTTATATGCAATGTTCATTGCCAGGCTCACATCCAAACTCAACTAGTCAACATAGAAATAAAAAAGATCAGTCAAAAGTAAAGCCAAACCGATCTCTTCTTGCAATCATTAGCACAAAACAAATTTCTGAACATATACTATCCAAGACATCGATGTTGACCACAATCTATCTTCGAACATCAACAATGAAAACTCAAGCATTTCAAAAACTTCCAAACTTATAGGGCAAAGGATAGAAAGAGAGAGCGACAAAATGAGTCAAAACTATCCTTTATAAAAAAAACCAAAATATATAAATACTACAAATGTCTCAAACTAAAATTGAAAATAACAAAATACAATAAAAAATGGGAATATTGGCACAAGTGCCCTCACCCTGCCAAATTGAAATCAGCAGTGTCCTTAATGCGATGAAAAGTAAAATTGGGAGGAGAGTGATATAAAAGTACCCCTAACAGGCGATGCCTGTGAAGTGCTTGGATCTAAAGTGTCGGAAGGGTCAACATCATCTCGGGCATCAGTGTCTGGCAAAGTTGGAGCAGGAGTCGATAGTGTAGCATCAACTAGCGCATCAGGGCACAACACATCTGAAAGAGGAATAGTAAGGTCTGAAGACACCCCACTAGTACTGACTTTGGAGGTCTCCACATAAGAACTCTACATTGTAGCCAGCACCTTAGTCTCCTCAATATCCTACAGCTCCATCAAAATGTTTGCAATCTAGTGCTCATCCTTTCTCTGGAACTCGTCCTTATCCGTCTTCTCCTCATCCTTAGCACCAACCTTATCACTAGCATTATTAACATCATCAATAGCATCATGATGCTCAGTCACACAACTAGGTGTCTCAGCTCTCGGCTCAGAGGTAGGCACAGACTCAGGCACATCAAGCAAGGGAACCTCACCTAAAAGCATAGAAAGTCGTTGGAACTCAGCTGGTCAACATCATCCCTAAGAGTGGTAATGTCAGCCGTCATATAAATCAACTAAATTGAGCTACCATTGCTCATCTCCCTAGCTTCCATCCTAACTGTGAGGTTATCTAACCTCTCACCATATGATGCCAAAGTAATTTGAAATTGCACTATCTATACCCTCATAGGAAGTAATGCATTCTAAATAGCTTTTTCAACAAACTTGGGCATCTCACTCTCAACCGGGATGCTCTAACATCTGTAGACCGGGAAAAGTTGCCCATTTAGTACATTAGGGCCTGGGTTACAGGAGGTCGGGAAATGGGGGCAGGAGCAATAGCTATGGAGGTAGAAGCACAAAAGAAGGCCGAGGGGTACATAATGGAAAAAGGAGCAGACTGAGCGGCATCAACGTCAAGTATAATAAGATCAACCATAGGATTGGTATCTTGAGGTGGTGGCTGCCTCTGAGCCGCATCATCTCTCAACTAATCCTCCAAATATACCTGGAGGAGGTAGGGGTAATCTGGACATCTATCCTCTCCTTTAAAAGTTACTCCCACAGCCTCACACAACTGTGTGATCAAGACTGGGAAGGGGAAAGAGGTTTTCTCTGAACGATCTTGCATCACCATCCCCTGAATAATAATCCCATCGGAGTGGATCTTTCCCCAATGATCCTACCAACTAAGAAGGCCTTCAAAAGCTGAAGGATTGACTCATTCTGGGGCGGAATGAAATTGCTACTAATGAAACCGAACAAATATCTGGAGGTGATGTTCATATCTTTATTTTCTATTCATGCTCCATCAACCATCCACGGAGCAAAGATATAAAAAATGAAGGATGCTAGCCACCCCTTTTGTGCCTCTATGCCCTGTTTCAACTGGAGCCGGTAGTAATCATCTCTAGTGCCTTCGGTACTTAAAATATCATTAATAGCACCTATGTGGCACTACATCATCTTGCAACAAACCTCAACCTCTTGTAAAGGCTGATGAGTCTGAGATTTGGACTCATTTAAGGCTTTATTTTGATGGTTTTAGTATCATCAAATGCCTAATTTGTGCTAGAAACTAATGTTAAAGGCTTGATTTTCAGGTATGTGGACTAAGGAGCAAAGCAAGGACACTAACAGGTAAAAAGGAACTAAACAAGCTAAAGAAGTGGAGAAGAGTAATCTTGGTGATCGCCAAGACCACTCGGTGAACCGCTAAGTGGCGCTTCAGACCGCTTAATGTTCTAGCGTGCTAGCTCTGAGGGAAGAAACCAAGACGGCGACAGAAATGGATAGTTGGTGAATCACCGATCGGTTCCACGATGACAAAATGGATTGCCCAAAGTTACAGGACTTGACGATGCTGAGAACCAATGCAATATGGCGATGGAAGAAAGCAAAGGGCGGATCGTCGAACCACTCGATGAGCCCGACTTACCTCACCTAATGGCTCTTCAGACCAAATTTTGGGCAACTATAAATGGGATTTTAAATCTAATTTTGAGAAGTTCTTTTTCCAGAGTCCTCTCCCAGATATTACAGTTCCCATTCTAGACTTAGAGTTTTCTCTAGATTTTTGAGTTCAAATTGTACAATTTTTGAGGATTTGGAAAGTAGGTTTTTGAATTTCATTTTTGGAAATCATTGCAAAGGCTTGGAGACTCTTACCCATACCATGGGTAATGCATTTGGTAACCATTTTTCTATTTTTATGATGTGTGGCTAAAATCCCAATTCTTGGGGTGTGATTATGGGTTGAATTAGCTTATGGGTATTGCTTATTACTAATTTAAAATGCTATATTGAAGTGGGTTTAATCATTAGCTGTGTTTTTATTTATGAATTGTAGTTGCAAATGCAGTTCTAACTTTGAGTTCTTAGCTTGCTTGAGAAAGAGGTTTTTGAACCAAAGCTTGTGATTAATGGTTTATAGGTATTGGGTTGATGTGGGTTAATCTCGAAAGAGTGAATCCCAAACAAAATACTACCCATCTTTCTCGAGAGAAAGGATGTATTAAGGTTGTGGGTTGTTCTTATTTGTTAAGCTTGTTGATGTTCGAGAGAAATCATTTGAATCGAAGTAGTTGTTCGAGAGAAAGCTATTTCACTCATAGACCAGCCTACCCACTTGTATTTAGCTATTTATTAGTAGTTTCAATTACCCATATAACGAAATTTGCCTATAATCGATCACATCCTAAGAATTCCTCTCTATATTTTTATTTCAGTTTTGTGTGGCTGCGTTGTAGCTGATAATTATGAACCAAACCCCCCCATCTGACGTTTGTTGTCACCCCCTTTGACTGGTTTACATGTCTTTTTTGATAATTTCTATTCCTATAGCTGATTAGACCATGTTTGTACTTCGTAATTAAATTTTAACACGTACCGCACCCTGTGGGTTCAACCCCAACTCTTCGTTGGGTTTTATACTGCTTAACGATTGTTTGCACCTAGAATTGGATGAGGTGTGCTTGAAATGTTAATCAAAATAGCGCCGCTGTTGGGGAGTGGTCTTGTTTAAAATTCTTTTAGTGAAGTTAAATTGTGATCTTTTTTGCTGTAGTTGAATCGACTTACTTTAGTGTTTGTTTTGTGTTGCTTGTGTTGAACAGAGGAAGAGATGAGCGTAAATGGGAGTAATGGTAGCCAAGTGGGCCACAAAGACGATATTGGGAACCTCAATGATGTAAATGACCCAAATGTTAATGACCCAATCCAATTGGGTTGTGTGTGTGTCATTCGTCTACCTCCGGCCGAAGGAAATGTTGTTTTTCACATCACTAGCACAATACTTCACCTCCTAAAATTAAAGGATTATTTGAGGGGCTGGCTCATGAGGATCCCCATGAGCATATTCAGAACTTCGTGGACGTTTGTGGTCCGTTCTCATTTAAGAACATATCACAAGAATCAATCCGTCTCAGGTTGTTCCCATTCTCATTGATGGGTGAAGCTACCAAATGGTTATCTGAGTTACCAAGAGACTACATCACCTCTTGGGATGAGCTGATCACAGTATTCCAAGTGAGATTCTTCCCCCCATCGAAGATGATGATACTTAGAGATAGCATCCAAGGTTTTAAACAATTGGAAGGTGAGGCAATCCACGAGACGTGGCTGAGGTTTAAGAAGTTGGTGCTGCAATGCCTTACTCATGGACTTCCAAATAATGTGTTGATGCAATACTTCTATACGAGCCTCGACTCGGTGAACAAAGGAGTTGCTGATCAACTTGTTCCCGGTGGTATAATGCAACAACCTTATGAAGTAGCATCTCAACTCCTTGATTGCATGACCAAGATCAATAGTGCATGGTACACTCGTGAAGACCAAGTCTCTTCGCTCACTTTAGAATGACAAAAGAGCAGATCGAAAAGGATCAAGAGAGAGACCAAAACATGGCCAAAATGATGATGCAACCGGATA
This sequence comes from Solanum etuberosum, assembly GCA_029582245.1. Lineage (NCBI taxonomy): Eukaryota > Viridiplantae > Streptophyta > Magnoliopsida > Solanales > Solanaceae > Solanum > Solanum etuberosum. The sequence goes on from JAJONR010000411.1 coordinate 72,923, forward strand.
TCTTGGCTAAAAATGTCATGGGTGTTGGTACAAAGAGTATTAATGTTGGGGGTGTTGGTGGAGTAAACCCCGATGAAGCATAATTTGAAGCGTTGTACAATGAGGAAGTGAAATTCCTAGCCAATCAAGGAGGAGGTTATCGTGCAAACTATCTAAGACCGGGTGGAAATCAAGGTTGGAATATAGATGAGGGGTGGAGAGACCGTGACAGAGATTGGCGTGATCGTAACGCCACCTGGAAGGAGAGAGAGGTGAATAAGGATCGGTATGTTCCTCCCAATGAGCTTCAAAAGCCCAAGGAATCTGAAGGTGGTCGTACAGAAGATATGCTCTCACGCATTCTCGGGAAAGTTGAAGGGCCAGACAAAGTGTTGAAAGAGATGAAAGAGCATGTCTCAACTCTCAATAACACGGTGACCTCTCACTCAGTCTCTATTAAGCAGCTGGAGACCCAAATGGGTAAAATTTCTTCTCATTTGAATCCAAGACAACAGGAGGGGTTGCCTAGTGACACAATGGAAAACCCCAAAAATGAAGCTTGATTTGGTATCCTCGTCGTGCCACGACGTTAACTAAGGTGCTTCTTGGGAGGCAACCCAAGTTTTTAATGCTTTAGTTTTTTATTTTGAATAACGGGTTTTGTTTGTGCAGGTTGAAAAGTGAAGAGTATTGGAAAATGGGTAGTTTGGCGAGCCAAAAGTCTAGTCGGCGGCATGCCGAACAGGTCGGCGAGCCCCGTCTTGGACCGCCGTTGGAACCACCAAGCTTGAAGGGGAACTCTGTAAAACTCGGCGGGCTAAATGCTTGATCGTCGACTCACCGATAGGTCAGCGAGCCCGATGTTCTCCATCATTTGAACCCCCAAATTGCTGAGAGTCCTGTAAAACTCGACAAGGTAAAATACCACTCGGTGCATTACCGAGTGGGTCGGCGAGCACAACTTACTCCACCAAAGGTACCGCAAACTGAAAGGTTTTAAAGGCCAAACGGTTTAAAATTTCAAAATCCCTCACCTTCTCTCATTTCTAACTATCGTACCCTCTCACCTAACTTTTTATATTCCATATTTTATTGCTTTTACCCACATTTTTGTGTGAAATTGTGCTCAAAATTGGGGAACTTTGCCGCCTAGCTATTCAAATGCTAAATTCGGCATTCTCGCCGAGTGGTTCGGTGGTTCACCAAAGTCCCCTCAGATCGCCCTTAATTTCCATAATTGGTTGAGTTTTTTCTGTAACTTTCGGTGAGAAGCCTGAGATCGCTGATTTTACTCGACGACTCACCGAAAGGTCTTCTTGATCGCCCTTTCTGTGCCCCAAACCCTTAAAATGCACTGTAACTTTCGGCGAGCCACTTTTAGCTCGCCGATTGGTGTTGGCAATTCACCGAATGGCCCTGAATATCGCCGACCTATCTTGATTCTAGAAATTTTTTGTGCTGGTACTTTCGGCGAGCTCGATCTGGCTAGCCTAAGTGACTCGGCGACTGGTTCAGCAAGTCTTTCTGCAACTAAATCTATGCATTTTTCTGGAACTTTTTCTAACGTTTTTCTATGTGTTTTGCAGAAATGGCTAGACCCAAGGTTTCAGGAAAAGACATGCTTCCCCAAAAGCGGGCACGTGGAATTACTATAAATGAGGATGCAGCTGCATCCAGGGAAAAAGCATCCAAACTCCCTACAAAGGGAGGTAAAGGCAAAGGAAAGGGCAAGGATCCCATGGTGGAGTCACCGGAGGTCAGCTCCAACAGTGAGGGAGTCTACGAGACTCACCTCACCTCATCATACAATGAGGGAGATTCCCATGATTCTTAGGCTTCCATTTCTGACCTTGAGGATGACCAGCTTCTACATGCCCGGAGAGCAGAAATTCGCTCCAAGGGGATGCATGATCTGTCTAGGATCCAGGGGCCTCAAACTCCTCCTCCCCCAGCTTCAGCTCAGACTGTGGTCCCAGCGCCACCTGTAAATGGTTCTCCTCCCCGGTCTCTCAACAGACTAAAGGCCGAGGGACTGAGGACTATCATTGAGGAGAAGAGGTTGTCCACAGATGGTGTGGTGGACTAAGTATCCGGAGATATGGATCACCCTCAAGTCCCACAAATTCCAAATTTTCACTAAACCCTGGGGTCCCTATATTCCTAATTGGGTTCAGGAGTTCTACTCAGCTTACGGAGACTTAGTACCACAAGAGAAGAGGAAGACCAGTACCTACAAACCAGTAGATTATGTGGTTTTCTGGGGGAAGAAGGTGAAATGTGATAGTGAGGATATAAACGATGTCTTGGGATGTACTCATAACTTCACGGATGACTACCAGAGTATGATCAAAACAACGTCGTTGGAAGAATTAAAAAGTTGGTTGGCTCCTCTTCTTTCTGACAGTACCCCTAGGTGTATTGAGGTTGGAGTGCCAATAGAGAAGAAGGATCTTAATGTAGCCGTGAGGTATTGGTTTGGGTTTATTAGTACAATCATGCCATCCCAGAACGAGTCTATCCTCCGCCACACAAAGGTGGCCTGTCTGGGATCTATTATTGTTGGGAAGCACCTCAATTTAGGTGCAATCATTGGACAAGAGATGACCATGAGAGCGAAGCAGCGCCAGACATCTCTCCCCTTTCCAGTGTTGATAATCGAGCTGTGGAAACGGGCCCATGTTTCATGAGATGAGAAGACGGATGTGGAAGTGACTCCCACCTCCTCTACTGACATCTGGCGTATTGACACCGAGTACCAGAAGGATGAGGCTGAGAGAAGAAGGGCAGCCTCGGTGGATACATCCTCGGTGGTTGATATTGAGACATTACCTGCAGAGGCAGTATTGCCTACTCCGGTCATTGGGCCTTCAGGTACCTCTAGTTCTGCTCCCTCTGTGACTCTGAGTTCTTCTACTGCTCCCCACCTCCTAGATCTGCTGCTAGATCTACTGCATCCCGACCCTCGCTCACCCAGGCCATGCTGTTAAGGATGGGGCACCTAGCCTATTCTGCTGATGTGTGCACCTCCAGGCTAGAGGCCACGATTCCCGAGATAATTGTGAGAGCTCTTACTGTTCCATTGACACCTCTTAGATATTCTATTGATGCCCCCATGGCGAGGATAGAGGTGTGTGAGAGAGGTCAGGGAGCTACTCATGAGGTGACGGCCTTAAAGGCCGCGATTGCAGAGTTGAGGAAAGATGTGGACCAGGTGAAGTCCACTGATATGTCTCTGATTTTTTGGACTGTGGAGATCCCTGATGACCTGAGCGTAGATATTCTAGCCTATTCTGATGTGCCTCCGGCTACCACCGGAGAAGAGGTTAGAGCTGATGATGCGGCTGCGGAGACCGAGGCTGAGCTTGGTATTCAAGAGGAGACTGTGTTTGAGGGCCTGACTGATTTAGAGGAGGCTATGGTACATTCTGCTGTTCAGACCTCCTTGAGGGATACTTCTATGGCAGGCTCCAGTGGAACTAAGATTGCTGAAACCCCGGGCACTGACGCCCCGACAAACGGAGTGACTGAGATGCAGATTTCACCCCAGGCTTAGCCTGGCAGGATGACTTTTTACCTCCCTCTCTGTTGTTTTATTGACTATTTTGTTGTTTTAGTTTCATTTGACGACAACTGCTTCTTTTTGTTGGGTGGGGTGAGGTATTTCCATACCTACCTATTGTGATTTTGACTTGTTTTGTGAATATTGGGCAGTGAATATTGTGGTTCATTTATATATCTTGATCTTGCCGATATTTTAGCTTGTGGCCCATTGTTTTGTATTGGAAATGGTTTTTGAACAAAATTTTAAGAATTTTGCCACCTCTTTAGTGTGTGATTGTGGCTTTTCTTGTGCAATTTCAGTGTCGGTTGTGGTCAATACCGATGACTTGAATAGTGATCCTAATTGAACAAAATGAATATACGGCTACGATAAGGCAAACAAAGTTACATAGGCAATATGTGAACTTTTAGCATCTCGTTGTGACTAGCCGGTTGTCGAATGAGTCTCTTGTGATGAACATTGCACGCTAGCTAGAAAGTGTGGAGTCTTGTTTGATATTGGTACCAATGCCTTGTGTGATGAGATTACTTTGAACATTGTGGGTGATGACACCTAGAATTTGCCCCGTTGGTCCGGTTGATTGAGTGATGCAAGCACTTGAAATGATCTTAGGTAAGAATTTTGAAGAGTGAAGAAATTTTACAATATACCTCTTTTGTGGCCAACCTTCTGAGATGTGTGAACCTTGCTTGGCACATTTTGAGCCTTACCCTTTTTCTTGGAAGAAACTTGAGCAATTGTGACCTCTCTTTGTCCATTCACCCATAACTTTCATGAAGTATGGTTCGTTTGAATAGTCAACTTAGGCCAAAAGCCTAAGTTGGGGGTGTGGTGAAAAGAGAAGGAAAGTCAAGAAGTGTGAGAAATCCCCCTTTCTGTGATTGTATCACGACCCAAGGGTACCTCCTAGATGTAACAAGGAACATAGAACCCTGAAAGGCTCCATGTAATCCACTTAGCGTATCACAACATAAGATAATAGAAAAGTGCGAAAATTTAAAACATTTTTCAATACAATCGAAGTCTGATAAAACGAAATGGAAGTCTATTGCACTTGTCTCAAACCATCTAATACTTGAAAAGAGTTAGGGACACAGCCCATACAAAAGTTCTAACATAAAAGAAAGACATAAAATAAAAGGGTGATCAAGTCCTCGATGCTATGAGGACTCACCAAATCTTTTGCTCCTTGCTCTACTATGAACCTAGCCACGAGGATGGAAGTCAATATCACCGAACCCTACATTTGATAAGAATGTAGGCAAGAGTATGCATTAGTAAAATAATGTACTAAATATGATGGCTAGCATAAATCATCAACATAAGCATAGAAGAGGCATTAGTCCACATAAGACATATACCATAATCAAAAGAGACAATAACATAGGTCATAGCATAAGAGACATCATCATAAGACATAGGCTGTAAACATAAGAGATAACAACATAATCATAGGCACAATCAATGCATTTAGTTTAACATAACATAAGAGAAACAGTTCATAAGTCACCTCAAGGAAAGCTTGTGCAATGCATGGATAAGACCCCATAATCCCACCCATGTCAAGCAAGTCACTTTAGGTCCTCATTCATCTTTAACATATATTGATCTCATCCTTAGCTTATTTCTCATAGACAAGGGAACATCCACCTTAAATCACACATGCATTGGAAAGCAACTATAGAAACAACCAAACTAGGCATACATCATAAGCATAAGTCATGAGCATATTCATTACATAGATCATCATAACATAAGAAGAACATATCATGACTACCCTCAACGCATACTTGTGCAGTGCATGAGTAAGACCCCATAAATCTCACCCAAGCTAAGTAAAGCATCTTCAATAACTTATGAATCCGTGATTTGGACTCATTTGGGGCTTTGTTTATATAGATTTAGTGTCCTCAAATGCTCAATTTGTGCCATAAACTGATATTAAAGCCTTGATTTTCAAGTATATGAATTGAGGAGCAAGCAAGGACACTAACAGGCAAAAAGAAACAAAACAAACTGAAATAAATGAAGAAAAGCGAAGCCTGATGATTGCCAAAAGCACTTGGCGACCCGCCGAGTGGATATTTGGAATGCCTAAAGTTCCAGTGTGCCAACCCTGAGGGAAGAAACCAAGTCGACAACAGGAAAGGGGCAGTCGGCGAATCGCTGATCGGGTCCGCGATGACAAGATTGATCGCCCAAAGTTATAGAACTTGAGGATGCTGCGAGCCAATGCAAAAAGGCGATAGAAGAGAGAAAATGGAGGTTTGGTGAACTACTCGGTGAACCCTACTTATATCGCCCAATGGCCTTTCGTGGATAATTTTCGGCGCCTATAAATATGATTTTGAACTGTAAATTCAAGAGAATTTGACAATTTTATTTTCTTTTAAAATCTAGAACAATTTTCTCTGGAGTTTTGGATAGTTTCTTAGTAGACTTGAAGACTTTTTGAGATTCAATTTGGAGATTTTGCAAGTGGGTTTCAAATTTTCTACAATTGAAGCATTGTAAAGGCTTAATTACTCTTACCAAGTTGATGGCTAATCGATTTGGTAACCATTTTTACTCTTTTATGATGTTTGGCTAAAACCCCAATTCTTGGGGTGTGATCATGTAATTATGGGTTGAATTAGTTTATGGGTATTGTCAATTACTAGTTTAAATGTTATATTGAAGTGAGTTTAATCATTAGTTGAGGGTTAATTTATGAATTGTAGTTACAAATGCAGTCCTAATTTTGTGTTCTTAGCTTGCTCGAGAGAGAGGTTTTAGAACCAAAGTTTTTGATTAATGGTTTGTAGGTATTGGGTTGATTTGGGTTCAGCTCGGGAGACTGAATCCTAAATCCAATCCTACCCATCTTGTTCGAGAGAGAAGATATATTAAGGTTATGGGTTTTTCTTAATTGTTATGCTTGTTTATGTTCGAGAGAAATCACTTGAAGTGGAATAGTTGTTTGAGAAAAAGGTATTTCAATTATAGTCTATCCTACCCATTGATATTTAGTTATTTAGTAGTTGTTTCAATTACCCATATATCGAAATTTGCCTATAATCGATCACATCCCAAGAATTCCTCTCCTATTGTTATTTCAAATTATTTGTGACTGCATTGTAGTTGATAATTGCAAACCAAAACACCCATATGACATTTAATGTCACCCCTTTGATTTGTTGCATGTCTTTTTCGATAATTTCTATTTCGATATCTAGTTAGATCACATTCGTACTTCTTAATTTAATTTAAACACGTACCGCTCCTTGTGGGTTCGACCCCAACTCTTCGTTGGGTTTTATACTGCTTAACGATCATTTGCACCTAGAATTGGATGAAGTGTGCTTGAAATGTTAATCAAAATGGTGCCGCTGCCGGGGTGTGTTACCCCGGGCATTGATGCCTCGACAGACAAAGTGACTGAGTAGACAGGATGTTTTTTAGCTCCCTCTCTGTTGTTTTTATTGATTATCTTTGTTTTAGTTGCATTTGAGGTCAACTGCTTCTTTTTGTTGAGTGGGGTGAGGTATTTCCATACCTACCTCTTGTGATTCTGTTTTGTTTGTGAATATTGGGTTTTGTTGATCTATATATATGTTTTGATCTTGACATTGTGGATATTTTAGCTTGTGGCCCTTGTTTTGAATGGAAATGGTTTTGACCCAAATTTTAAAAAAATTGATTTGCCACCTCTTCTGTGTGTGATTGTGGCTGTTCTTGTGCAAATTTAAGTGTCGGTTATGATAAATACCGATGACTTGAATAGTGCTCTTACTTGAACGAAATGAATGTGCGGCTATGATGAGTCCAATAAAGTTGCATAGACAATATGTGAACTTTAGCATCTCGTTGTGACTAGCCGGTTTTCGAACTAATCTCTTGTGATGAACATTGCACACTAGCTAAAAAGTGTGGAGTCTTGTTTGATATTGGTGCCAATGCCTTGTGTGATGAGATTACTTTGAATAGTATATGTGATGACACCTAGAATTTGCCCCGTTGGTCCGGTTGACTAAGTGATTCAAGCACTTGAAATGATCTTAGGCAACAATTTTGAAGAGTGAAGCAATTTGACAATATACCTCTTTTGTGGCCAACATTGTGAGATGAGTGAACCTTGCTTGGCACATTTTGAGCCTTACCCTTTTTCTTGGAAGAAACTTGAACAATTGTGACCTCTCTTTATTCCATTCACCCATAACTTTCATGAAGTGTGGTTCGTTTGAATAGCCAACTTAGGCCAAAAGCCTAAGTTGGGGGTGTGGTGAAAAGAGAAGGAAAGTCAAGAAGTGTGAGAAATCCCCCTTTGAGACATGGTTTGAAAAAGATGGAACCCCTCCATGTAAAAAAAAAAAAGATAAAAGAAGCAAAGAAAAAGAATGAAAAAGTTGTGAAATAAAGTGGTGTAAATTGCAAAAGAAATAGGGAATCTGATAGTTCAAATGAAGTTGAATAATGGGGTGGATTGTGAGCATATTTGAAATGTTAAATAAAAAGAGGAAAGTGATGTTCAAACCATACTTCATAAAGGTAGTAGCCACAAAGCCTAAATGACCATACCTTTACACTCATCCTCTTTACAAGCCGTGAAAAGACCTTTGTGATCTTGAGTGAGCTGAAACGAATGTCGATTGGAAAATAAGGGCAAACCTATGGGTGAAGTCATGCATGTGTTCATCTTTGTGAGTGTGAGAGTTGTATTTGATTTCAGAACTTTAAATTGTTGAGAAATTGTGTGTGATTATGGAATGATCTTTGTTGTGAGGGTATTTGAATACCTTTGTTGGGCTTGAACTTGCATTTGAAGCAAATATTGTAAACTTGAGTATCTTTGGTAATGGTGAGTCACAATTTGAATTTTTGAGTGCACAATTGATCATTGCATGAGTAAGTTGAACCTTGTTGTGTGCATTTATGTTGAGTCTTATGCATCACTATTTGAGACATCCTTTTTGAACTGCTGATCTTGAGTTTTACTTGAGGACAAACAAAAGTTTAAGTTGGGTGTCTTGATGAGTTTGAGATTTGGACTCATTTGGGCCTTTGTTTATATAGATTTAGTGTCCTCAAATGCTCAATTTGTGCCATAAACTGATGCTAAAGACTTGATTTTCAGTTATATGAATTGAGGAGCAAGTAAGGACACTAACAGGCAAAAAGGAACAAAACAAACAAAAGAAGTGAAGAAAGGCGAAGCCTGATGATCACAAAAAGCACTTGGCGAACCACAGAGTGGATATTTGGACCGCCTAAAGTTCCAGTGTGCCAGCCCTGTGGGAAGAAACCAAGTCGGCGACAGTAAAGGGGCAGTCGGCGAATCACCGATCAGGTCCGTGATGACAAGATTGATCGCCCAAAGTTACAGAACTTGAGGATGCTGCGAGCCAATGCAAAAAGCCGATAGAAGAGAGCAAAGGGCGGTTTGCCGAACTACTCGGCGAACCCGACTTATATCGCCCAATGGCCTTTCGTGGCTAATTTTTGGCGACTATAAATAGCATTTTTAACTGTAAATTCAAGAGAATTTGATTATTTTATTTTATTTTAAAATCTAGAGAAGATTTCTCTGGAGTTTTGGATAGTTCCTTAGTAGACTTGAAGACTTTTTGAGATTCAATTTGGAGATTTTGCAAGTGGGTTTTGAATTTTCTGCAAATTCAAGCATTGTATAGGCTTAATTACTCTTACCCAGTTGATGGCTAATCGATTTGGTAACCGTTTTTACTCTTTTATGATTTTTGGCTAAAACCCAATTCTTGGGGTGTGATCATGTGATTATGGGTTGAATTAGTTCATGGGTATTGTCAATTACTAGTTTAAATGCTATATTGAAGTGGGTTTAATTATTAGCTGAGGGTAGATTTATAAATTGTAGTTGCAAATGCAGTCCTAATTTTGTGTTCTTAGCATGCTCGAGAGAGAGGTTTTAGAACCAAAACTTTTGATTAATAGTTTGTAGGTATTGGGTTGATTTGGGTTCAGCTCGAGAGTGTGAATCCTAAACCCAATCCTACCCAGCTTGCTCGAGAGAGAAGATGTATTAAGGTTATGGGTTGTTCTTAATTGCTATGCTTGTTGATGTTCGAGAGAAATCACTTGAAGCGGAATAGTTGTTCGAGAGAAAGCCGTATCAGTTATAGTCTAGCCTACCCATTGATATTTAGCTATTTACTAGTAGTTTCAATTACACATATATCGAAATTTACCTATAATTGATCACATCCCGAGAATTCCTCTCCTATTGTTATATCAAATTGTTTGTGACTGCATTGTAGTTGATAATTACAAACCAAAATCCCCATCTGACATTTAATGTCACCTCGTAGATTTGTTTCATGTCTTTTTTGATAATTTCTATTCCTTTATCTAGTTAGATCACATTCGAACTTCTTAATTGAATTTGAACACATACCGCTCCCTGTGGGTTCGACCCCAACTCTTCGTTGGGTTTTATACAGCTTAACGATCGTTTGCACCTAGAATTGGATGAAGTGTGCTTGAAACGTTAATTAGTAACCATAATTCATAATTCATATTCTTGTTGTGGGAATAAGACTTAACTGACATAGACCATGTGAGCTTAACATAGAATTTCGGTGACTCCCACACCGAAAAGGGGTTGTTCTACTAGCCTAAGGTAGAACCATACTCTTAGCTTAGGTTGATTCATTAGCTAAGTAACCTACAGGGGCACGTAGTTTATGGGATAAGGGAATTGCTACTAGAAACCCGGTCTCTACTATCGTGAGGGCTTCTATCCAAAGAGATTGCTCCTAGAAACCTGGCCTCTACTAATGTGAGGTCTCCCATCTCAAGAGATTGATTCTAGAAACTGGGCCTCAACAAATGTGAGGGCTTCCATCTCATATCAATATCCACTCGGTGCTAAGTATTAATTCCCACGGAGTTCATATTAAGTCTAGACTTAAGTTTATATTCATGGAAGAATGTCTCGACACTCAATCCAACATAATTCAAAAGATAGATCATAGATTCAATAGGTGAGAATAGCCTTTAAACCTTAGAATCATCATATTGTGAGAAAACCGTTCACATCATATCATATTCATACAAAGGTGTGTAAATTAGAATAGCTATTCAACAACACACAACAAGATCATAATCATAATCACTTTACTCTCAAAGTGTTCTTAGAGCATATACATAACCTTCATACAACATGCATAATATCATATATTGCCCTTTCAAGGGTCAAACCTCATATCAAATCAACACATCTAGAATGACTACACTAGACATGGATATAATCATAATTCAAGTAATCAAATCACTACATGCATAAGCTCATATACTCATAATATAGGTCATGTGGGTAAAGTCTTTCCACAATAATACCATATACAAATCAACATACATAATAGCTTCACTCTCAAAGCGTTAACATACCTAGTTCATTCATATTAGCTCTAGAAATCACATTCATACTACAAGTCTTACTCTCAAGCAATACTTCACATGGTCATCATATATGCCTAATTCTCAAGACAATCTAACCACATGCTTCATGCTTAACCAATTCTAATCATATATCTTCATATAGACTCAACTTCAACACTACTAATCGTGATTCATCATGTAAGCCCTAATCTAATCAATTCATGACCACAAGCTTTACTGTTAAGTAATTCATATCTAGGTGCTCTAATCTCAAGCAATTCATAAAGTAATTCATCAATCTTAGAAGGTCACATCTAAGCCCTCAATTTCCCCTTTCATGGAATAAAACCAAACTATAACAATTTCACCCTAAAATCATAGGTCAATCATGAATACATGTAAAATCATACTAAAACTTGCAATTACATCATAAGCAAACATAAACAACCAGTATCCCCTTAATTAGATCAACATACAATAATACCCACAATATAGGAAGGAACCCTAACTAGAATTGGGGATTCATCTTCACAATTGAGGGAAACATGGGGGGCTTCATGGATGAAAGAAATACATGAATTAATAAGTCATCATGCCTTGATTACAAAGCCTAGCAAGCTTGAAATAATGGAGTCTTGACCTAGCTTGACCCTCTTCTTCTTCTTCTTCTTCTTCTTCTTCTTCTTCTTTCTAGAGAGAGGATTTTTTAGAGGGAATTGGGTAATGATTTAGGATGACATAATTTAGTGACATAAAATCGTTACATAGGTTATATTATTTAGTATAAAATGATGTCACTTAATATTAATTAAAACTGAAAAACCCCAAAGTGCCCCTAAACTTAACTGCCATAAAGCACTTCCAGGCCTCACCCACGACCCACCACTAATGGACCGTGGTTGGACCCACGGCCCGTGCTGGTGAACCGTGGTCTGTGGTTCAGAGGCCTGGTTTCAGGGTCTTGACCTACGACCCCTCACCCACGGGGTGTGGCCTGACCCACAAGGCGTGGATGCCCTACGTTGGTCACTGCCCAAGCAGTTTCTAGGGGTCTTCCTCAAGGACCCATGGTTGGTCCTTGGGGGTCGTCCCTTGACGTTCCAACATGAAACCCTTTATTTTAAGCACGGAAAGTTATGTTTACGACTGTAACCCTCATGTTAAGCTCTAGTTTAGCCTACTAGTTTTCCGAGGTGTTACAATATATCCCCCTTGGGAACATTCATCCTCGAATGACGATCTAGACACCTTACAGAGGTAAATACTCAAGACTAGCAGCCCATCATACATGCAACATCAAATAATGCACAATTCAAAGGAGAAAATATCAACTCCAACTTAAACATATCAATGCATCATAAGGAAGTAGGAACTACATCTAACAACCCATTATGCATGAAATTTCAACATTTCTCATATTCATAGGAGGAGCTACCTTTTCCAAACTAAAAGCATGGTCAACACAACATCATGGAGCCAATATGCCATTTACTCAAGAAAAGCATATACATATAAAGCATGTTCATCAATTCATCTCATGAAGTCAAATAGGCAACTCATACTTAATGCACAACAACATGGGGAGAATTAATCATGTAACTTCATTTTCTTTCAAACACAAGTTTTCATGAGCATGCACTGCATAAGGAAATCATGGAAACATACAAATTATACATGACCTCACATAACAAGCAAATCATGAGGAACTCATCATCTCAATGCTAAAGGAGGAATACAAAGAAAATGATGAGGATATCAGGACTTCTTATTGGCCCTCAGCCTCCCAAGTAGTACCCTCACCTAAAACCCTCACTAAAAGACCACTCCTTAACACTTTCATGGAATCAACTTCCTTGCTCTTCTATTTCTTAATTGCCGGTCTAAGATCCCTACCGGTATTTCAAAATTAGAGACATTCTCATTAACTCTCAACTCTTCTTAAGGAATTTATGAATTTCGGATCTCCAACACCCTTCTATATCCTAGAGACATGGAAAACTGGATACACCGGTATAAATCATTAAGCAACTCTAGTTCACATGCAACCTTACCTACTCCACTCAAGATCTCATATGAGCCTACAAAACCGGGACTAAACTTCATAAACTCACTACACCTCTCCAGGTGAGAATTTTAAGCCAACCCAAATCATAAACATCAAGAACACTCAACGACCTTTCTATCTAAGAACATCATCTCTCCCTTGGGAGTAAGCCTATACAGACTCTTCTAAGCATCCTTTCTTTCAATTCTAAGGTCGGATCAAATTATCACTAAGCTTTCACATCCATCACACAAGAGGATTCTAAACCATGGTGGACTATACTACTACCCTTCATAGGAGCGTACTCAATTAGAACATCTAGGTATTATCTAAACACCCTATTCCTCAAGTCTATCCACATACCCCAAAATTCATCATGATTAAGTCAGGTTCTACCATCAAATACACATAACTATAATACAACCCATTTATACCAAAGACAACATCAAAGTCTATCATATCAAGTCTATCAAGTCATAAAAGACAAAGCTACACCTGAATCTAATAAAGCATAAAACACATATCGGAAACAACATTCGTAGGAAACTCTTGTTCACCTCTAGCTTGGAGAGCATAGAACCTAGTCTTCTTTGGAGCATTCCCATCCAAACTACTAGGAGCGACTTGCTTAACCTCTCTTCCCTTAGCCTTAATCACCGGGCAATCTCTCATTTTGTGACCACTCTTACCACAACCATAACAACCCTCCATACCGGCTAAACATCTACCTTCATGTCTTTTGCCACATCTAGCACAAGTAGGAAATAGGGGTATACTATTCTTTCCCCGAGACTTAGGATTGGACACCCTTTCTAGGTTATATCTTGGGGGAAACCTAGAAGGACCTTGTCCGAAGAACCTTTCAAGAGGAGAATTATCATCATCAATCCTAACCCTCTTTTTCTCCCTCAACCTTTCTTCAAGTTTCTCTTTCTCAATTTTATGAGCATAAATCATAAGGTGAGAAATATTCATATCATGATCAAACATGGTCATACGACATGCTTTTACTACTAAATCGAACACTCCCGACACAAACTTACTCATTCCCGATCTAGGATCAGACACTAGAATTGGAGCATACTTAGACAATTGGGTGAACCTCCATGCATATTCCTTAACACTCATATCACCTTGTCTAAGGTTAATGAACTCAAGCACTAAAGCTTCTCTCATCTCTAAAGGGAAGAACCTATCTAGAAAAGCACTCTTGAACCCTTCCCACTCTATGGGACCCCTTTCTACCGGTCTAGCCTCTTTCCATTGATTAAACCAAACTTGAGCAACCCCTTTGAGTTGATAAGAAGCCAACTCCGCCTTCTCTACCGCAGTCACTCCCACAAAGTCCAACACCTTAGAGACCTCATCTATAAACCCTTCAGGATCCTCCTCCACCTTGGAGCTATAAAACTCCGGGGTGTTCATCCTCATAAAATATCTCACGTTTGAAGTAGCCATACCCACTATTGGGTTCACCGGAGCTACAACCTCTCTATTGACTTGCGTCTTCATGGTTTGAGCCAACATTTAAAAAGCTGACCTAATCTCTGTGTTTGACATAGCCGAAGGATCAATCCAAACTTGAGGAGCTTGAGGATCTTGAGGAGGAGCTTTTTGATTCATATTGTCTTCCTCAATCCTCCTAGCATTAGCCCTTGTAATAGTCATATCCTGAAAACCATAGGGCACGGATTAGGAGAAAGACCTAATAGAGTTAAACTTTATAGCACGACTTAGAGAATGAAGAAGTGAAGTTTCCTAAACATCCAATAGCCTCCTATTCATAAATGTGGCGCGCTTCACATTTATGAACAAGACTCTACTAGATGTGGTTTGAGACATCCTAGAACCATTCTAAACCTTGTGCTCTGATTACCAAGTTTGTCACGACCCAGGGGTACCCCCTAGATGTAACAAGGCACATAGAACCTCGAAAGGCTCCATGTAAGCCACTTAGCATATCACAACATAAGATAATAGAAAAGTGTAGAAATTTAAACATTTTTCAATACAATCGAAGTCTGATAAAATGAAGCAGAAGTCTATTACACTTGTCTCAAGCCATCTAATACTTGAAAAGAGTTAGGGACACAGCCCATACAAAAGTTCTAACATAAAAGAAAGATATAAAAGAAAAGGGTGATCAAGTCCTCAATGCTATGAGGACTCACCAAATATTTTGCTCCTTGCTCTACTATGAACCTAGCCACGAGGATGGAAGTCAATATCGCCGAACCCTACATTTGATAAGAATGTAGGCAAGAATATACGTTAGTACAATAATGTACTAAATATGATGGCTAGCATAAATCATCAACATAAGCATATAAGAGGCATTAGTCCACATAAGACATTACCATAATCAAAAGAGACAATAACATAGGTCATAGCATAAGAGACATTATCATAAGACATACGCTATAAACATAAGAGATAACAACATAATCATAGCCACAATTAATGCATTTAATTTAACATAACATAAGAGAAACACTTCATAAGTCACCTCAAGGCAAGCTTGTGCAATGCATGGATAAGACCCCATAATCCCACCCATGCCAAGCAAGTCACTTCAGGTCCTCATTCATCTTTAACATATTTTGATCTCATCCTTAGCTTATTTCTCATAGACAAGGGAACATCCACCTTTAATCAAGCATGCATTGGAAAGCAACTATAGCAACAACCAAACTAGACATACATCATAAGCAAAAGTCATAAGCATATTCATTACATATATCATCATATCATAAGAGGAACATATCATGACTACCCTCAAAGCATACTTGTGAAATGCATGAGTAAGACCCCATAAATCTCTCCCAAGCTAAGTAAAGCTTCTTGAGTAAACATAATTCATAATTCATATTCTTGTTGTGGGAATAAGCCTTAACCGACATTGACCATGTGAGCTTAACATGGAATTTCGGTGACTCCCACACTGAAAAGGGATTGTTCTACTTGCCTAAGGTAGAACCATACTCTTAGCTTAGGTGGATTCATTAGCTAAGTAACCTACGGGGGCACGTAGTTTATGGGATAAGGGGATGCTACTAGAAACCTGGCCTCTACTATCGTGAGGACTTCCATCCCAAGAGATTGCTCCTAGAAACCCGGACTCTACTAACGTAAGGGCTCCCATCTCAAGAGATTGCTTCTAGAAACCTGGCCTCTACTAACGTGAGGGCTTCCATCTCATATGAATATCCACTCGGTGCTAAGTATTAATTCCCACGGAGTTCATATTTAGTCTTTACATAAGTTCATATTTATGTAAGAATGTCTCGACACTTAATCAAACATAATTCATAAGATAGCTCATAGATTCAATAGGTGAGTATAGCCTTTCAACCTTAGAATCATCATATTGTGACAAAACCGTTCACATCATATTATATTCATACATAGGTGTAAATGAGAATAGCCATTCAACAACACATAACAAGATCATAATCATAATCACTTTACTCTCAAAGTATTCTTAGAGCATATACATAACCTTCATAAACCATGCATAATATCATATATTGTTCTTTCAAGGGTCAAAGATCATATCAAATCAACACATCTAGAATGACTACATTAGACATGGATATAATCACAATTCAAGTAATCAAATCACTACATGCATAAGCCCATATACTCATAATATAGGTCATATGGGTAAAGTCCTTCTACAATAATACCATATACAAATCAACATACATAATAGCTTCACTCTCAAAGCCTTAACATTCCTAGTTCATTAATATTAGCTTTTACCCTCAAAGCCCTAGAAATCACATTCATACTACAAGTCTTACTCTCAAGTAATACTTCACATGGTCATAATATATGCCTAATTTTCAAGACAATCTAACCACATGCTTCATGCTTAACCAATTCTAATCATATATCTTCATATAGACTCAATTTCAACACTACTAATCATGTTTCATCGTATAATCCCTAATCTAATCAATTAATAACCACAAGCTTTACTTTTAAGTAATTCATATCTAGGTGCTCTAATCTCAAGCAATTCATAAAGTAATTCATCAATCTTAGAAGGTCACATCTAAGCCCTCAATTTCCCATTTCATGGAATAAAACCAAACTATATCAATTTCACCCTAAATTCATAGGTCAATCATGAATACATGTAAAATCATACTAAAAACATGCAATTACATCATAAAAAAATCATAAAAACAATTATCCACTCAATTAGAACAACATACAACAACACCCACGATATAGGAAGGAACCCTAACTAGAATTGGGGATTAATCTTTACAATTGAGGGAAACTTGGGGACTTCATGGATGAAAGAAATCCATGAATGAATAAGCCATCATACCTTGATTACAAACCCTAGAAAGCTTGAAATAATGGAGTCTTGACCTAGCTTGACCCTCTTCTTCTTCTTCTTCTTCTTTCTAGAGAGAGGATTTTTTAGAGGGAATTGGGTTTCTTTTGGGGGTTAGAAATAATGATTTAGGAATGAATTAATTTAGTGAAAAAAAATCCTTATATAGGTGATCTAATTTAGCATAAAATGACGTCACTTAATATTAATTAAAAACAAAAACCCCCAAAGTACCCCTAAACTTAATTGCCAAAAAGCAGTTCCAGGCCTCACCCACGACCCACCACTGATGGACCGTGGTTGGACCCACGGTCCGTGCTGGTGAACCGTGGTCTGGGCTTTAGAGGCCTAGTTTCAAGGTCTTGACACACGACCCCTCACCCACGGGGCGTGGCCTGACCCACGAGGCTTGGATGCCCTCCGTTGGTCACTGCCTATGCATTTTCTAGGGGTCTTCCTCAAGGACCCATGGTTGGTCCTTGGGGGTCGTCCCTTGACGTTCCAACATGAAACCCTTTATTTTAAGCACGGGGAGTTACGTTTACAACTCTAACCCTCATGTTAAGCTTTAGTTTAGCCTACTAGTTTTTCGGGGTGTTACAGATTGATATGAAAAATATAAAAACCCTCCATGTAAAAAAAAAGAGAGAGAAAAGAGAAAAGGAATTGAAAAAGATAAAAAAAAGAAGAAAAATACCGAAAAAGTTGTGAAATAAATTTGTGAAAATTGTAAAACAAATGGGGTATCTGGGGGTTCATATGAAGTTGAATAATCGGGTGGATTATGAGCATGTTTGAAATGATTAAGAAAAGGAGGAAAGTGATGTTCAGACCATACTTCATGAAGGTAGAAGCCACTAAGCCTAAATGACCATACCTTTGCACTCAGCCCCGTTACAAGCCTTGAAAAGACCTTCGTGATCTTGAGTGAGCTGAAACGAATGTTGATTGGAAAATAAGGGCAAACCTATGGGTGAAGTCATGCATATGTTCATCTTCGGGAATGTCAGAGTTGTATGTGATTCCGGAACCCTAAATTGTTGAGAAATTTTGTGTGAATATGGAATCATATTTGTTGTTAGGGCATTTGAGTACCATTGTTGAGCTTGAACTTGCATTTGAAGCAAGTATTGTGAACTTGATCATCTTTGATAATGGTGAGTCACAATTTGAATCTTTGAGTGCACAATTGATCATTGTTTGAGTAATTTGAACCTTGTTGTGTGAATTTATGTTGAGTCTTATGCAGCACCATTTGTAGACATCCTTATTGAACTGTTGATCTTGAGTTTTACTTGAGGACAAGCAAAAGATTAAGTTGGGGGTGTTGATGAGTCCGAGATTTGGACTCATTTAGGGCTTTGTTTTGATAGTTTTATCCTCAAATGCCTATTTTGTGCTAGAAACTGATGTTAAAGCCTTGATTTTCAGGTATGTTGACTAAGGTGCAAAGCAAGGATACTAACATGACAAGCTGAAAAAGTGGAGAAGAGCAATCTTGGTGATCGCCAAGACCATTCGGCAAACCACCGAGTTGCTCTTCAGACGGTTTAAAGTTCCAGCGTGCTAGTCCTGAGGGAAGAAACCAAGACGGTGACAGAAATGGTCAATCGGCGAATCACCGATCGGTTCCGCGATGACAAAATGGATCACCCAAAGTTACAGGACTTGAAGATACTGAGAACCAATGGAAAATGGCAATGGAAGAAAGCAAAGGGCGGATAGCCGAACCACTCGGCGAGCCCGACTTACCTCACCTAATGGCTCTTCAGGCCAAATTTTGGGCAACTATAAATGGGATTTTAAATGTAATTTTGAGGAGTTCTTTGTCCATATTACAGTTCTCATTCTAGACAAAGAGTTTTCTCTGGATTTTTGAGTTTGAATTGTACAATTTTGGAGGATTTGGAAAGTGGGTTTTTGAATTTCATTCTTGGAAATCATTGTAAAGTCTTGGAGACTCTTACCCATACCATGGCTAATGCATTTTGTGACCTTTTTCTATTTTTATGATGTGTGGCTAAAACCTTAATTCTTGGGGTGTGATTATGTGATTATGGGTTCAATTAGCTTATGGGTATTGCTTATTACTAATTTAAAATGCTATATTGAAGTGGGTTTAATCATTAGCTATATTTTTATTTATGAATTGTAGTTGCAAATGCAGTTCTAACTTTGAGTTCTTAGCTTGCTTGAGAAAGAGGTTTTTGAACCAAAGCTTGTGATTAATAGTTTGTAGGTATTGGGTTGATGTGGGTTCAACTCGAAAGAGTGAATCCCAAACCAACTACTACCCATCTTGCTCGAGAGAGAGGATGTATTACGGTTGTGGGATGTTCTTATTTTTTAAGCTTGTTAATGTTCAAGAGAAATCACTTGAATTGAAGTAGTTGTTCGAGAGAAAGTTGTTTCACTAATAGCCCAGCCTACCCATTGATATTTAGTTATTTATTAGTAGTTTCAATTATCCATATAGCGAAATTTGCCTGTAATCGATCACATCCGGAGAATTCCTCTCTATATTGTTATTTCAGTTTTGTGTGGTTACGTTGTAGCTGATAATTGCAAACCAAACCCCCTCATCTGACATTTATTGTCACCCCTTTTGACTTGTTTACATGTATTTTTTGATAATTTCTATTCCTATAGCTGACTAGACCACGTTTGTACTTCCTAATTGAATTTGAACACGTACCGCCCCTATGGGTTTGACCCCAACTCTTCGTTAGGTTTTATACTGCTTAACAATCGTTTGCACCTAGAATTGGATGAGGTGTCCTTGAAACGTTAATCAAGGGCTTCCAAACAGTTCCTTTTCTCTTATTTGGTAAGGCCTTTGCATAGGCCTCATAGAACTCTTTCACCCATGCAGGGACATAAGGAGGTTAGGCTCTCGCAAACCTTTTGAACCCATGGAATTTGATAGTTTTCCAAATGGATGGGTACTCAATCATATCCAATCAATTGAGAGTCACCTCTCCTCAAGGATCGTCCCTTCTCCTGTTTCTTTGAGCCTATTTAGGACCCTTGAAGCGATAATCAGAAGAAAAATGGAGGCCAGTAAATGAGACTCACGGGCCTATGGCAGCTTGGATAGGATGTCCATCCTCTTTCTTGCAATCGTCTTCTTTGGTTTCTCACCCATGTGCATAGAGGAGCGCAGAGTGGCTTTTTTTTGGGAAGCCTTAGATGGCTAATTAATGGTTATTGTCACGACCCAGGGGTACCCCCTAGATATAACGTGATGTATAGAATCCCGAATGACTCCATACAATTCACTTAGCTCTCATAACATAAGAAATAGAATAATAAGAGTAAAACAATAGTCCAAGTCCAAAACATTTTATAATAGAAAAGCAGAAGTCTAATACACTTGAGTCATAGCCATCTAATACAATAGAATGAAATTGGGCCTAGCCCATATATCATGTCAAAAATATAAATACATGAAAGAAGCTAAAACAATGAAAGTCCGTCCTCGAAGCATGAGGAATCACCAAAGCTCGGGAATATCTCAAGTCAACCTCTACCCACGAAACTGATGACCCTGACTGTCGGACCCTACATTTGGGGAAATGTAGGCAAGAGTATGTGTTAGTACAAAATAATGTACCAAGTATGATAGCCATGCATAAAACAGTTAAATCATGCTAAAAGGGACATTACATTTCATGACATTCAATTGACCAAGCTAAACATGATATAAAAGAGTTATAAAACATAAGTTATAAAATCATGGTCAATGCAAGCTAACTTCATCTTTAAAACCTTTGAACTCATATGCGATACTTCTTGAAGTAACCATAGTTCATTATTAATGTGGAGAATTAGCCTTAACAGACATAGAGACCATGTGATCTATAACAAGATCCCCCGGCGTCTCCCACACTGAAAAAGGTTGTCCTACTTGCCAAGGCAAGGACCATAAACTTCTAGCTTAAGTGGATCCAGTAGCTAATCAACCTATGGGGGAACAAAATTAAGGGATAAGGAGATTGCTACTATAAACCCGGCCTCTACTCGGGAGAGCTTCCATCTCATGAGATTGATTCTAGAAACATGACCTTTACTGGGAGAGCTTCCATCTCATTATCAATTACCTCTCGCTACAAAGAAAAAATCCCATGGAATAGTCATTCTTACTGGACCTTATTATTCATGAAAAGGTTCCCTTGGACAACCAATCCAAGCTAGTTCATTAGGATAGCTCTTACTCTTTGATTCAATTAGGTGAGAAAGGCTTTCAACCTAAGAATCCTTCCTATGTGAGAAAACAATTCACATCATGCTAGTTATGTGTTAATGAGAATATCCTTTCACAACACAACATCATCATTGATACTTTACTCTCAAAGCACCCTTAAAACATTTGCATAGATTACATAAGAAAATGCATAAGTCCATAATTTACTTCTTGAGGTTCAAAAACCCACTTTCAATCACCAATACTTAGAAAACATGGTTCAGATATGGATTTAATCATAAATACATGTAAAGCTTGCAATACATGGTTAATTTCATAAAACTCTTGCTTTATACTCAAAATTCCACATCATATGATTCATAACTTGAAAACATGGGAATTACATGGGTTCATGGGGAAATCATCATAAAATCATCATGTATCATCAATTCATGCATAAGAGATCATAATTCAATCATTTAAATCAATAATGAAGAGAATCCATGATAATTGAAGAAACCCTAACTCAATTGGGGAATTTTACCTTTTGAAATTGAGGGATTTGGGAACTCCATGGATGAAAGGAATCCATGGATGAAAACGATCATATCTTGAATCCAAGTGCTAGCCTTCAATGAAGGAATTGAGACCATGACTTGAAACCCTAGGTTTAATATTCTTCTTCTTCAAGTTTCTAGAGAGAGAAATATATTTGGAGAGGAGATTTGGTTTTCCTTTGTGAAATTGGAAGAATAAAGTGAATGGGTTAATTTGGGGGTTGAAAATACTTACATAGGGGTCTTAGTGAAGGGTAAAAACGATGTAGTATAGGAACTAATTAATTAGGAAACGACCCAACTACCCCTGAACTTAACTTCCAGCTGACCACCAACAGACCCAAGTCGACGAACCATGGTCTGACCAACTGTCTGTCTTGGTGGACCGTCATTGGTCATCAGAAACTACTTTTTGGGCCAGTGAACCATGGACCCCGACCACAGACCGTGGTCTGACCTACGGTCCGTAGGTCTGGCCGTCATCCTGAGTTTCAAAAGTCTTGGCAGGGTGGCCAATCCACGGACCACACTAGGGTCCGTGGTTCTACCCACGGGCCGTGGTTGGACTCCATGGCTAGCACCTGCAACTTCTCAAAATTTACTTCATTTCCCTTTTTCGGATTTGAGGTGTTACAATATCTCCCCCTTGGGACCATTCGTCCTTGAATGAGATTAAAATTGGTTCTAAAAGAGTAGGAGAGGAACTAACAACCCAACCTACAATGCAATGCATACAACCGAGAAGGAACTATCGACTCCAAGATAGGACGTTCGCAGAACATCATAAGAGGGGTGGAACTGACTATAACAACCCATCATGCATGCAATGCACATATACAAGGAGGAAACATCAACTCCAAGCTAAACATACTCAATGCATCTTAAGGAAGTAGGAACTACATCTAGCAACCCAATATGCATGAATTTTCAAAATTACTCATGTTCAAGGAGGAACTACCTTCTCCAAGCTAAAAGTATGCTAAACACAATCTCATGGGGCTCATATGCAATTTGGTTCTCAAAAAGCATGTTCATCAATTCATCTCACAAAGTCTATAGGTAACTCATACTCAATGCACGACAACATGAGGAAAATCAATCATATAAAGTCATTTTCTTTCAAAATCCAAGTTTTCATGAACATGCATAACATAAGGAAATCATGAAAACACATAAAACACCTGACTCCAAAAGAAAGGACAACCCAAGAGGAAACTCATTATCTCAAGCTAGAATAGGAGTAGAAGGAAAGAGATGAGGATATCGGGACATCATATCGGCCTCGGCCTCCAAAGTAACACCCTCAACTAACTGATTCCTCCACAACACTCTCATGGAAGCTATTTCTTTATTTCTCAACTTCTTAACTTTCTGGTCTAGAATCTCAACCGAACCTTCCTCATAAGAAAGACTTTCATCAACTCCCAACCCTTGTAAGGGAACTATGGATGTCGGATCTCCAATGCACTTCTTAAGCATAGAGACATGAAAAACGTGATGCACTGTTTTCAACTCATTTGGCAAGTCTAACTCATAAGTAACTTTACCAACACGCCTCAAAATATGGGCCTACATATCAGGGACTAAGCTTCCCCTTCTTACCAAATCTCATTACACCCTTCATGGTTGAGATTTTCAAGTAAACCCAATCTTTAACATCAAACTCTAGATCCCTTCTCCTCACATCGGCATAGGACTTTTGCCAACTTTTAGCCATTTTCAACTTTTTCCTTATAAGCCGAACTTTCTCTATGGCCTCTTATACCAATTCTGGACCTATTAGGGCAACTTCACCAACCTCAAACCAACCTATAGGAGATCTACACCTCCTACAATAAAGGGCCTCAAATGGAGCCATATCGATACTCGAGTGATAGTTATTATTGTAAGCAAACTCATCAATGGCAAATGGTCATCCCAATTACCCGTAAAATCAATCACACAAGCCCTGAACATATCTTCAAAAGTTTGGATAGTACGCTCCGCTTGCCCATCGGTTTGGGGATGAAAGGACGTGCTAAGCTTAACACGAGTACCAAAACCCTTTTGGAATGACTTCCAAAACTGAGAAGTGAATTGGGTACCACGATTGGAAATAATGGACAATGGCACTCCATGCAACTTTACCATTTCTCTCAAGTACATCTTGGCATAGTGCTCCACCGAATAAGAAACCTTAACGGGAAGGAAATGATCCGATTTTGTCATCCGATCTACTATAAGCCAAATAGAGTCATGTTGTCGCCGGGTGCGAGGCAAACCAACAATAAATTCCATATTCAAGTCTTCCCACTTCCAAGTAGGAATGCTAATGTCTTGGGACAAACCTCCCAGTTTATGATGCTCAATCTTTACTTGTTGGCAATTTGGATACTTAGCCACAAATCCCGCAATATCCTTCTTCATCCTATTCCACCAATAGACCTCCCATAAATCACGGTACATCTTGGTGGCTCCCAGGTGAATGGAATACCGCGAGCTATGGGCTTCTGTCAAAATCTGTTCCCTCAAGTCATCCACATTTTGAAAACATAAGCGACCTTGGTATCTAAGTACTCCATCTCCCCCTTGGGAGAAAGCCTCAACGGATTTCTTTAGCACTGCCTCTTTCAATTCTACCAAAATTGGGTCAAGACCTTGCTTGGCTTTCACATCCGCCACAAAAGATGATTCGGAACCACTGTGAACCATAACACCACCTTTGGTGGAGTCCACTAGTTGAACATCTAGTCGAGCTAATCTATGAAGATCTCGAACCAACTTTCTATTTTCTTCTTCAATATGAGCAGCACTACCCATAGATAATCGATTAAGAGCATCCGCTACCACATTAGCTTTACCGGTGTGATAAAAAACATCCTTGTCATAATCCTTAAATAACTCAAGCCACCTTCTCTGGCGAAGATTTAGATCTTTCTGATTAAACACATATTGTAAACTCTTGTGATCGGTAAACACATCTACATGTACTCCATACAAATAGTGTCTCCAAATCATTAAGGCAAAAACAACCACCGCTAATTCAGGGTCGTGAGTAGGATAAGTCTTCTCATGGATTTTAAGTTGCCTTGAGGCATAGGCAATAACTTTCCCATTTTGCATAAGCACACACCCTAGACCAACTCTTAAAGCATCACAATAAACCACAAAACCATCCGTCCGTTCCGGTAAGGTCAACACCGGAGCAGAAGTAAGTCTATCTTTCAACTCTTGGAAACTCTTTTCACACGCTTCAAACCATACGAACTTAGCCTTCTTTTGAGTCAAAGCCATCAAAGGAGAGGCAATCGAAGATAAACCCTCAACAAAACTTCTATAGTAACCGGCTAAATCCAAGAAACTTCCAATATCCGAAGGAGTTAGAGGTCTAGGCCAACTCTTGACCGCATTCGTCCTTTTAGGATCTACCTCAATACCCTTACTCGATACAATATGACCAAGGAAAGCTATAGACCTTAACCAAAATTCACACTTGCTCTTTGCAAAAAAAATTGGTCCTTAAGAATTTGCAACATGATCCTCAACTGACTAATATTCTCATTCTCACTCCTTGAATAGATCAAAATATCATCAATGAACACAATCACTATCATGTCAAGGTATTGTCTAAACACCCTATTCATCAAGTCCATAAACGCTGCCGGAGCATTAGTCAACCCAAACGACATTACTAATAACTCATAATGAGCATACTGAGTTCGAAAAGCCATCTTCGGAATGTCATCATCTTTCACCCTCAATTGGTGATAACCCGATCGAAGATCAATCTTAAAGAAATAACTTGCTCCTTGAAGTTGGTCAAACAAATCATCTGTACTTGGAAGAGGATACTTTTTCTTAATGGTCACCTTGTTAAACTGTCGATAATCAATACACATACGAAGAGACCCATCCTGCTTTCTAACAACAAAACTGGAGCACCCCATGGAGAGATACTCGTTCGGATGAAACCCTTATCCAACAAGTCCTTCAACTGTTCTTTCAACTCCTTAAGTTCTGTCGGAGCCATACGGTAAAGAGGAATAGAAATAGGTTGCGTATCTGGGAGAAGGTCAATACCAAAGTCTATTTCCCGCTCAGGAGGAATACCGGGTAGATCATCCAATGGAGACCGACTCAAGAGTAGGGGTTTCAGAATCTACATCCCTCACCCTAACTAGATGGTAATTACAACCCTTAGAAATCATCTTTGTAGCTTTAAGATAAGAAACAAACAGACCCTTAGGCATAGAATTTCCCCCCTTCCACTCTAGGATAGGCTCATTCGGGAACTGAAACTTGACTACATGGGTTCTACAAATAATAGAAGTATAACATGAGTGCAGCCAATCCATACCCAAGATAACATCAAAATCTAACATATCAAGCTCTACTAAGTCAACAAGAGTAACTCTATGGGACAAGGAAACGAGACACTTTCTATAGACCCTTTTAGCCACAATAGAATCACTAACAGGAGTAGAGATAAAAAAAGGTTCTAACAACACATCCGGAAGAACATCAAACCTCATAGCCACATATGGCGTCACAAAAGACAAGGTAGCACCAGGATCAAGTAAAGCAAAAACATCAAGTTGGAAATCTTTCAACATACCAGTAACCACATCGGGAGAACCCTCTTGTTCACCACGAGTCTGAAGTGCATAAAAGCGATTTTGCTAAGGAGCATTGGAACCGGAACAACTAGGAGTAGCTTGCTTGCCCTCTCTTACATTAGCAATAAGCATTGGGTAATCCCTCATTTTGTGACTACTCTTACCATAACCAAAGCAACCATCCGTGCTGTCTAGGCACTTACGCTCGTGATTCCTTCCGCACTTGGTACAAGTAGACCTAGGCAATGAAGATCCACTACCATTTCCTCCTTGAGGCTTAGTGTTATACACCCTATCTTGGTTGAACTTAGGAGGAACATTGGAGGAACCTTGGCCGAAAAACCTTTGTCGAAATCTAGGATGACCTTGTCCATCGGACCTTGCATTAGAGAAATTACCATCACCGGTATTAGTCCTCCTTACCTCTCTAGACTTTTCCTTAAGTTTCTCCTCCTAAATTTTTTGTGCATCTACCATTAGACAAGAGATGTCCATATCATTAATGAGCATTGCAGTTTGGCACTCTTTAACCACCATTTCAGACACACCTGAAACAAACTTACTCATCTTATCCCTTGAATCGGCAACCATCGTTGGAGCATACTTAGACAATTAAGTGAACTTTAGAGCATATTCCCTCACACTCATACTCCCTTGTCGAAGGTTAATGAACTCAAGCACCTTGGCTTCCCTCATCTCAAGGGGAAAGAACCTATCAAGAAATGCGGCCTTAAACTTCTCCCAATCAAGAGGACCCACATCTTCCGGTCTCCCTTCTTTCCATTGGTTATACCATATTTGAGCCACACCTTTTAGTTGATAAGTGGCCAACTCTGCCTTTTCCACCAGCGTAACTCCCACGATCATCAAAAGCTTATAGACCTCATCAATAAGCTCTTGAGGATCTTCCTCAACTTTAGAACCATGAAACTCCGGAGGATTCATCCTTGTGAAGTCCCTCACTCTTGAAGCCGTCGTACCCACATTTGGGTTCACGGGAGCCACTACCTTCCTACTATCTTGGGGCATTACCGCTTGAGCCAACACTTGAAAAGCAGCCCTAAACTATGCATTCGACACTTGCTCGGCCAAAGGATCGACCGGAACTTGAGAAGCTTATGGAGGAGCTTCTTGTTCCACATTCTCCCTCACATTCCTTTTCGTATAAGCTCTTCGGTTAGCCATATCCTGAATAAAATAGGATAAGGATTAGGAGAGAGACCTTATAGAGTTAAACTTTATCGCACAACTTAGAGTAATAAAAGAAGTGGAGTTTCCTAATAGTCTTGTAGCCTCTCATTCATAAATGTGGCGCGCTTCACACTCATGAATAAGACTCTACTAGACGTGCCTTATAAGACATCCTAGGACCATTCTAAACCTTGTGCTCTGATTACCAAGTTTTTCATGACCTAGGGGTACCCCTTAGATGTAATATTGCGTACAAAACCCCGAAGGACTCCATACAAGCCACTTAGCTCTCATACCATAAGAAATAGAACAATAAGAGTAAAACAATAGTCCAAGTCCAAAACATTTTATAAAAGAAAAGCAGAAGTCCAATACATTTATCTCATCATAGCCATCTAATACAATAGAATGAAATTGGGCCTAGGCCATACATCATGTCCAAATGAGAAATACATGAAAGAAACTAAAAAAATGAAAGTCCGTCCTCGAAGCAAGAGGACTCACCGAAGCTCGGGAATATCTCAAGTCCACCTCTAGCCACGAAATTGATGACCCTGACTGTCGGACCTTACATTTGGGGAAATGAAGGCAAGAGTATGCGTTAGTACAAATAATGCACCAAGTATGATAGCCATGCATAAAATAGTTAAATCATGCTAAAAGGGACATTATTTTTCATGACATGCAATTGACCAAGCTAAACATGATATAAAAGAGTTATAAAACATAAGTTATAAAATCATGGTCAATGGAAGCTAACTTCATCTTTAAAACCTTTGAACTCATATGCAATACTTCTTGAAGTAACCTTAGTTCATTATTACTATGGGGAATTAGCCTTAACCGACATAGAGACCATGTCAGTTATAACATGATCCCCCGGTGTCTCCCACACCGAAAAAGGTTGTCCTACTTGCCAATGTAAGGACCATGAACTTCTAGCTTAAGTGGATCCACTAGTTAATCAACCTACGGAGGCACATAGTTAAGGGAAAAGAAGATTGCTACTAGAAACCCGGCCTCTACTCGGGAGAGCTTCGATCTCATGAGATTGCTTCTAGAAACCCGACCTCTACTCGGGAGAGCTTCCATCTCATTATCAATATCCTCTCGGTGCTAAGCATAAATCCCATGGAATAGTCAGTCTTACTTGACCTTATTATTCATGAAAAGGTGCCCTTGGACAACCAATCCAAGCTAGTTTATTAGGATAGCTCTTACTCTTTAATTCAATTAGGTAAGAAAGCCTTTCAACCTAAGAATCATTTCTATGTGAGAAAACCTTTCATATCATGCTTGTTATGTGATTATCAGAATATCCTTTCACAACACAACATCATCATTGATACTTTACTCTCAGAGCACCCTTAAAACATTTGCATAGATTTCATAAGAAAATGCATAAGTCAATAAAGAAGAGAACCCATGATAATTGAAGAAACCCTAACTCAATTGGGGAATTCTACCTTTTGAAATAGAGGGATTTGGGAACTCCGTGGATGGAAAGAATCCATGGATGAAAACTATCATACCTTGAATCAGAATTCTAGCCTTCAATGGAGGAATTCAGACCTTGACTTGAAACCCTAGGTTGAATCTTCTTCTTCTTCAAGTTTCTAGAGAGAGAAATATATTTGGAGAGGAGATTTGGTTTTCTTTTGTGAATTTGGAAGAATGAAGTGAATGGGTTAATTTGGGGGTTGAAAATACTTATATAGGGGTCTTAGTGAAGGGTAAAACGACGTAATATAGGAACTAATTAATTATGAAAAGACCCAACTACCCCTAAACTTAACTGCCAGTTGACCACCAACGGACCTCAGTCGACGGATAGTGGTCTGACCTACGGTCCGTCCTGGTGGACCGTCGTTGGTCATCAGAAACTACTTTTTGGGCTACTGAATCACGGACCCCGACCACGGACCGTGGTCTGACCTACTTTATTGCAAGCAAACTACTTTATTGCTTTTACTGTCATTTCATTTCATACTTGTAGATGGTGATTATGTACCAACCACTCTTTTTATGATGGTAGAAAGGCTTGTGTAAGACATAGCAATATTCAGTGTATCTCTTATGTACTCTGTTGGTATCTTTTATGTTAACTCATGATTTAAGACTTTGAATGATTATATCTCTTTAATTGTATTTCATTACGCCATGCTTATGTCAAGTTACTTGTTGAGGGCCTCCTAGGGTCCTATTCACCATGTCACGTCTAAGGTGTACTTTGGGTCGTGACATTAAATCCCTTAATAAGACATACATAGTTTTGACAGACCACTAAATCAGATTTGGTTTATTACATTATAATAAGTTTATTACCTCCTAACAACAATGTTTTCCATTCTTGAAATGCTTAATTATCGTTCCTTGGCTACTAAATCACCAAAAAGACATCTATAGGTTGGTCATACCAGTAATTAAAACTTGTTTCCTCACATTACTACAAGTTTATTACCTCTTAAGAACTATGTATTACACAATCGGATGGATTATTAGTCTTTCTTTGTCTACTAAATCCCTGAATAAGACATAGATAAGTTTGATAGACCACTAATTAGAACTTGATTTCTTACATTACTACATGTGTATATCTTCCTAACAACAATGTAATCCATACTCGAATGGATTAATTGTCTTCCATTGGCTACTAAATCCCTAAAAAGACATACATAGGTTCGACATACCACTAATTAGGACTTTTTTTCTTACATTACTGCACTTGTCTCGTAAAAACAATGTATTCCATACTCCGATAGATTATTGCGCTTTCTTTGGATAATAAATCCCAAAATAAGACATACATAGGTTTGATAGACCACTAATCAAACTTGGTTACTTACATTACTTCATGTGCATTACCTCCTAAAAACAATATATTTCATAGTAGGATAGATTATTGCTCTTGCTTTTGCTATTAAATACCGAAATAAGACCTGCATATGTTTGAAAGATCAATAATTAGAACTTGATTTCTTACATTACTACATATGTATTAACTCCTAACATCAATGTATTGCATACTCGTATGTATTATTGCTATTTCAATGGCTACTAAATCCCTACATAAGACATACATAGGTTGGACATAATACTAAATATAACTTGGTTTATTACACTACTACATGTGTATTACCTCTTAACAACAATGTATTCCACACTCGGATAGATTAATTGTATTTTCCATTGGCTAATAAATCCCTAAATAATATATACATAGGTCGAACACATCACTAATTAAAACTTTATTCCTTACATTACTACACGTGCCTCCAACAAGAATGTATTCCATGCTCGGATGAATTATTCCTCTTTCTCGGCTGACAAATCCCTAAATAAGACAAACATAGGTTAAACAGACAACTAATAGAACTTGGCTTCATACATAACTACACATGCATTACCTCCTAACTATAATGTATTGTAACACCCCATATCCTAAAAAGGGTAATGAACAAAAAATTCAGAACCTACAGGTGCCATCCACGAGGACCAAAGACGGTCTGTAGGTGGACCCACGGACCAGAGGTGGGGTGCGTGGATGGGCCACCCAAAAGTTTCCAGGGCAGGAACCACGACTGAACCTATGGGCAGTAGGTGGGTCCACTTTCCGTGGTGCAGGGGTCCGTCGTTTGGCAAAAACTCTCTGACAACCAACCACAGATGTGCAGGACGGACGGTAGGTCCACCCACGGTCCGTCGGTGGTGAGTCGTGAGTCAGAGCTGGCAGTTAAGTTTCAGGGGTAGTTAGGTCTTTTTCTAATTAATTAATCCCTATACTATGTCATTTTTCCTAAGTTTAGAACCCCTATATAAGTATTTTTACCTCCAAATTCACCCCATTAAATTCATTCTTCAAAATTTCCCAAAAGAAACCAAAACCTCCTCTCAAAATATTCGCTCTTTAGAACTTGAAGAAGAAGAAGAAGAAGAAGATTCAACCTAGGGTTTCAAGCTAAGGGTTCAATTACTCTATTGAAGTCTAGCTTTTGGACTCAAGGTATGGTAGTTTTTATCCATGAATCTCTTTCATTCATGGAGTCTCCAAATTCCTCTATTTCAAAATGTAGAATTCCCCAAATAGCAAGGGTTTTCTTCAATCACCATGGGTTATTTTGATTATTGATATTAATGATTTAATTATGTTTCAATATGCATCAATTGATGATTTACAATACTTTTATGATGTTTCCCCAATGAACCCGTTCAAACCCCCATGTTTTCCAAATTGTGATCTCATAATGTGGGTTGTTGATTATGAAAGAGGAGGTTTATGATCTAAAACATGAAGTAATAGAATTACATGAATCTATGATAAAATCCCTATCTAAACCATGATTTATAGATTTGTGGATTGAAAGTAAGCTTTGAACCTTGAAAGGGTAAAGTATGAGTTTATACATGATCTTATGAAACCTATCTGAATGTTTAGGGTGCTTTAGGAGTAATGTGCCGAATGATGATGTTTTATGTTGTGTTGTGAAAGACTATTCTCATAAATACATACTAGCATGATGTGAAAGGTTTTCTCACATAGAAAGGATTTTTAGGTTGAAAGGCTATTCTCACCTAATTGAATCAATGAATAAGAGTTATCCTAATAAACTAGCTTGGATTTACAAGATGACATGTCTTTCCATGGATGATGAGATGAAGTAAGAAAATACTATTCCGTGGGAATTATTCTTAGGACCGAGTGGATATTGACATTGAGATGGAAGCTCTCCCGTTAGTAGAGGCCTGGTTTCTAGAAGAAGTCTCATAAGATGGAAGCTCTCCCGTTAGTAGAGGCCGGGTTTCTAGTAGAAATCTCCTTATCCCTTAACTATGTACCCCCATAGGTTGATTAGCTAGTGGATCCACTTAAGATAGAAGTTCATGGTTCTACCTTAGGCAAGTAGAACAACCCTTTTCGGTGTGGGAGACACCGGGTGATCATGTTTTAGGTCACATGGTCTCTATGTCGGTAAAGGTTAATTTTCCCACAACAAGATTAAAAGTTAACTAAGGTTACTCAAGGAGTATCTCATATGTGTATAACGTCTTAAAGATGATTTAGCTTGCATTGGCCTTGTTTTATGACTTATGTCTTCTAAGCTTCTTATATCATGTTTTACTTGGTCAATTGCATGTCATGAAATGAAATGTCATTTTTATCATGTTTTAAATATTTATATCCATAGTTCTCATACTTAGTGTATTTTTGTACTAACGCATACTCTTGCCTACATTTTCCCAAATGTAGGGTCTGACAGACAGGTTCCCATTTTAGTGGCTAGAGCTTGGACTTTGATTCTTCCCCAAGCTTTGTGAGTCCTCATGATTCGAGGATGAATTACTTTCATTCTAGTTTCTCTTTTGTATTTCATTCTGGATATGATGTACGGGCTAGGCCCAATTTTCATTCGATTGTAATAGATTGGTATGATGAGACATGAGTTTAGACTTCTACTTTTCTATAAAACTATTTTGGACTTAAAATGATTGTTTTACTCTTTATTTTTCTATTTCTTATGTTATGAAAGCTATGTGGCTTGTATGGAGTCCTTCAGGGTTCTATACGTCATGTTACATCTAGGGGGTACCCCTGGGTCGTAATAAACTTGGTAATTAGAGCACAAGGTTTAGAATGGTCCTAGGATGTCTCATAAGCCACGTCTAGTAGAGTCTTGTTCATGACTGTGAAGCGCGCCACATTCATGAATGAGAGGCTATAAGATGATTAGGAAACTCCACTTCTTTCATTATTCTAAAGTCATGCCATAGAGTTTAACTCTATTAAGTCTCTCTCCTAATCCTTACCTTATGCCCTTCAGGACATGTCTACTCGAAGGGCTTACACTAGAAGGAATGTGAGGGAGAATATGGAACAAAAAGCTCCTCCCCAAGCGCTTCCTTATGCTCCGGTCGATCCCTTGGTTGAACAAGTTACAAATGCGGAGTTTAGATCAGCTTTTCAAGTGTTGGCTCGAGCCATGACGGCCCAAGCCAATAGAGAGGTGGTAGTTCCCGTGAACCCAAATGTGGGTATGGCGGCTTCAAGAGTGAGGGATTTTATGAGGATGAACCCTCTGGAATTTTATGGCTCCAAAGTTAAGGAAGATCCTCAAGAGCTTATCAATGAGGTCTATAAGGTACTTGTTATCATGGGAGTGACTCCGGGAGAGAAGGCATAATTGGCCACTTATCAATTGAAAGGTGTTGCTCAATTGTGGTACAACCAATGGAAAGAGGCAAGACCGGTAGGAGAGGGTCCCATAGAGTGGGAAATGTTTAAATCGGCTTTTCTTGATAGGTTTTTTCCCCTTAAGATGAGGGAAGCAAAGGTGCTTGAATTCATCAACCTTCATCAAGAAAGTATGAGTGTGAGGGAATATGCTTTAAAGTTCACTCAATTGTCGAAATATTCTCCAATAATGGTTGCTGATTCTAGGCAAGAATGAGTAAGTTCATGTCGGGTGTGTCCAAAATAGTGGTTAAAGAGTGTCGTACCTCCATGCTCATTGGTGACATGGACATCTCTCGTCTTATGGTGCATGAACAACAAATTGAAGAGGATAAACTCAAGGAAAAGTCTAGGAAGGTAAAAAGGGGTAAGACCGGTGATGGTAATTTCTCTCATGCAAGATCTGATGGACATGGTCGTCCTAAGTTACGACAAGGGTTTTCCAGTCAAGGTTCCTCTAATGCTCCTTTTAAGTTTAACAAGGATAGGGTGTCTAACCCTAAACCTCAAGGAGGTAATGGAGGTGGTTTTTCTTTAGCTAGGTCTACATGTGCTAAATATGGAATGAAACATGATGGTAAGTGCCTAGCCGACACTGATAGTTGCATTAGTTATGGGAAGTGTGGTCACAAAATGAGAGATTTCCCTATGTTTGCGGCAAAAGGAAGGGAAGGCAAGCAAGCTCCTCCTAGTGGTCCGAATTCCAATGCTCTCAAGAAAAACCGCTTATATGCTCTCCAAACCCGAGGTGACTAAAAGAGTTCTCTGGATGTAGTTACCGGTATGTTAAATGTTTGTCAACTCGATGTATATGCTTTACTAGATCCCAGTGCTACTTTGTCTTTTGTGACACCCTATGTGGCCATGAAGTTTGATGTGCTCCCTGATATATTGTTAGACCCTTATTCTATCTCTACTCATATTGGTGATTCTGTGGTAGCTAAGAGGGTCTATAGAAAGTGTCCCATTTCCTTATCCCATAGAGTCATTCTTATTGACTTGGTAGAGCTTGGCATGTTAGATTTCGATGTTATACTTAGGATGGATTGGTTGCATTCTTGTTATGCTTCCATAGATTGTAGGACTCGTGTTGTCAGATTTCAGTTTCCAAATGAGCCTATCCTAGAGTGGAAGAGGGGAAATTCCATGCCTAAGGGTCAGTTTTTCGCTTGTCTCAAAGCCAGAAAAATGATTTCTAAAGGTTTCATTTATTATCTAGTTAGGGTGAGGGATGTAGATTACGGAACCCCTACTCTTGAGTCAGTCCCCGTAGTTAAGGAGTTTCTGGAAGTCTTCTCCGATGATTTACCCGGTATTCCTCCCGAGCGGGAAATAGAATTCGGTATTTATCTTCTCCCAAATACGCAACCTATCTCTATTCCTCCTTATAGAATGGCCCCGGCCGAGTTAAAGGAGTTGAAAGAATAGTTAAAGGATTTGTTGGATAAGGGCTTCATCCGACCGACTATCTCTCCATGGGGTGCTCCTGTGTTGTTCGTTAGGAAGAAGGATGGTTCTCTTCGTATGTGCATCGACTATAGACAATTGAACAAGGTGACTATCAAGAACAAATATCCCCTTCCAAGGATTGACGACTTGTTTGACCAACTTCAAGGGGCTAGTTATTTCTCTAAGATTGATCTCCGATCAGGTTATCACCAATTGAGGGTGAAATATGATGACATTCTGAAGACGGATTTTAGAACCCGATATGGTCATTATGAGTTTTTGGTGATGTCGTTTGGGTTGACTAAATCTCTGGCGGCATTTATAGACTTAATGAATAGGGTGTTTAGACAATACCTTGATATGTTCGTAATCATTTTTATTGATGATATTTTGATCTATTTAAGAAGTGAGGATGAGCATATTGATTATTTAAGGATTGTGTTACAAATTCTTAAGGACCAACAACTTTTTGCAAAGTTTAGCAAATGCAAATTTTGGCTAAGGTCTGTAGCTTTTCTTTGGCATATTGTGTTAAGCAAGGGAATTCAGGTAGATCCTATTAAGATGGATGCAGTCAAGAGTTGGCCTAGACCTCTAACTCCTTCTGATATTAGAAGCTTCTTGGGTTTGGCCGGTTACTATATGAGGTTTATTGAGGGATTTTCTTCCATTGCGTCTCCTTTGACGGCTTTGACTCAAAAGAAGGCTAAATTTGTATGGTTGGAAGCTTGTGAGAAAAGTTTCCAAGAGTTGAAAGATAGACTTACTTCTGCTTTGGTGTTGACCTTACCGGAAGGTACAGATGGATTTGTGGTATATTGTGATGCCTCTAGAGTTGGGTTGGGATGTGTGCTTATCAAAAATTGTAAGGTTACTGCCTATGCTTCAAGACAACTTAAGATATATGAGAAGAATTATCCTACCCATGATCTTGATTTAGCGGCGGTTGTTTTTTCCTTAAAGATATGGAGGCATTATTTATATGGGGTTCATGTTGATGTTTTCACCGATCATAAGAGCTTGCAATATGTGTTTACTCATAAGGACTTGAATCTTCGACAAAGAAGGTGGCTAGAATTAATGAAGGATTATGACATGAGTGTTCTCTATCACCCCGGTAAAGCAAATGTGGTGGCGGATGCTCTTAGTCG
Source organism: Solanum etuberosum (assembly GCA_029582245.1). NCBI lineage: Eukaryota > Viridiplantae > Streptophyta > Magnoliopsida > Solanales > Solanaceae > Solanum > Solanum etuberosum. The sequence continues at coordinate 109,606 of JAJONR010000411.1, forward strand.
ACTATCAATGGGTAGTGTTGCTCATGTTGAGGATGAAAAGAAAGAATTGGTTCGAGATGTTCATAGGTTGGCTCGATTAGGTGTTCAACTAGTGGATTCCACCAAGGGTGGTCTTATGGTTCATAATGGGTCCGAATCGTCTTTTGTGATGGATGTGAAGGGTAAGCAAGGTCTTCATCCAATTTTGGTAGAATTGAAAGAAACGGTACTCAAAAAGTCTGTTGAGGCTTTCTCCCAAGGGGTAGATGGGATACTAAGATATCAAGGTCGTTTATGTGTTTCGAATGTTGATGACTTGAGGGAATAGATCTCTGTAGAAGCTCAGAGTTCTCGGTATTATATTCACCCAGGAGCCACCAAGATGTACTGTGATTTACGGGAAGTCTATTGGTGGAATGGGATGAAGAAAGATATTGCAGAATTTGTGGCAAAGTGTCCTAATTGTCAACAAGTAAAAGTTAAGCATCAAAGACTGGTAGGTTTGTCCCAAGACATTGCTATTCCTACTTGGAAGTGGGAAGACTTGAATATTGACTTTATAGTTGGTTTGCTTCGTACCCGGTGATAATACGGCTCTTTTTGGGATATAGTAGATCGGATGACAAAATCGGCTCATTTCCTTCCCGTCAAGGTCTCTTATTCGGTGGAAGACTATGCCAAGTTGTACTTGAAAGAATTGGTAAAGTTGCATGCAGTGCCTTTGTCCATTATTTCCGATCGTGGTAACCAATTCACTTCTCAATTTTGGAAGTCATTCCAAAAGGGTCTTGGCACTAAGGATAATCTTAGCACGGCTTTTCATCTCCAAACCGATAGGCAAGCGGAGCGTACTATCCAGACGTTGGAAGACATGTTAAGAGCTTGTGTGATTGATTTTAAGGGTAATTGGGATGACCATTTGCCATTGATAGAGTTTGCCTACAATAATATCTATCATTCGAGTATCGATATGGCTCCATTTGAGGCTTTTTATGGTAGGAGGTGTTGATCTCTTATAGGATGGTTTGAGGTGGGTGAAGTTGCTCTCATAGGTCCTGAATTGGTGCATGAGGCCATAGAGAAGATTCGGCTTATTAGAAAGAGGTTGAGAACGGCCCAAAGTCGGCAAAAGTCTTATGCCGATGTTAGAAGGAGGGATCTTGAATTTGAGGTTCATGATTGGGTTTATTTGAAAATCTCTCCAATGAAGGGTGTAATGAGGTTTGAGAAGAAAGGGAAACTTAGTCCCCGTTTCGTAGGCCCATATATGATTTTGAGACGTGTTGGTAAGGTTTCATATGAGCTTGATTTGCCAAATGAGTCAGCATCAGTGCATCTAGTTTTCCATGTCTCGATGTTGAAGAAATGTGTTGGGGATCCAACATCCATAGTTTCCTTAAAAGGTTTGGAAGTTAAAGAGAATATTTCCTATGAAGAGGTTCTGGTTGAGATTTTAGACCAGCAAGTCAAGAAGTTGAGAAATAAGGAAGTTGCTTCTGTGAAGGAGTTAGGGAGGAATCATTTAGTTGAGGGTGCTACATGGGAAGCCGAGGCCGATATTATGTCCCGATATCCTCATCTTTTTCCTTCCACTCCTACTCTAGCTTGAGGTAATAAGTTCCTCTTGGTTTTTATATGTTTTAGGAGTCATGTGTGATTTATGTGTTTCCTTGATTTCCTTATGATTATGCATGTTCATAAAGAAGCTTAAGTTTTGAAAGAAATGACTTATATGGTTTACCTTCCTCATGTTGTTGTGCATTAAGTATGATTTTCCTATAGACTTAATGAGATGATTGTTGAACATGCATTAGATATGCTTTTTGAGAGTAAATTGCATATGAGCTCCACGAGATTGTGTTGAGCATGCTTTTAGTTTGGAGAAGGTAGTTCCTCCTTGAACATGAGAAATGTTAAGAAGTTTTGAGAATTCATGCATATTGGGTTGCTAGGTGTAGTTCCTACTTCCTTATGTTGCATTTGAGTATGTTAGGTTTGGATTTGATGTTTCCTCCTTATTTATGTGCATTGCATGCATAATGGGCTTATAGAGTTAGTTCACCCCTCTTATGATGTTTTGAGAAAGTCCTAGATTGGAGTCGATAGTTCTTCCTTAGTTGTATGCATTGCATTGTAGGTTGGGTTGTTTGTTCCTCTCCTACTATTTTAGAACCAATTGAAATCTCATTCGAGGACGAATAATCACAAGGGGGAGATATTGTAACACCCCGTATCCGAAAAAGGGTAATGAATCAAAAATTTAGAAACTACAGGTGCCATCCACGAGGACCACAGACGGTCCGTAAGTGGACCCACAGACCGTAGGTGGGGTCCGTGGATGGGCCACTCAAAAGTTTCCAGGGCAGGAACCATGACTGGACCTACGGGTCGAGGTGGGTCCATGGTCCGTGGTCCAGGGGTCCGTCATTTGGCCAAAACTCTCTGACCACCAACCACGGACGTGCAGGACAGACCGTAGGTCCACCCACGGTCCGTCGGTGGTGAGTCGTGGGTCAGGGCTGGCAGTTAAGTTCCAGGGATTGTTGGCTCTTTTCTTAATTAATTAATCCCTATACTATGTCATTTTGCCTAAGTTTAGGACCCCTATATAAGTCTTTTTACACCCAAATTCACCCCATTTAATTCATTCTTCCAAATTCCAGAAAAGAAACCAAAAACTCCTCTCAAAATATTCTCTCTCTAGAACTAGAAGAAGAAGAAGAAGATTCAACCTAGGGTTTCAAGCTAAAGGTTCAATTCCTCCATTGAAGGCTAGCTTTTGGACTCAAGGTATGGTAGTTTTCATCCATGAATCTCTTTCATTCATGGAGTCCCCAAATTCCTTTATTTCAAAAGGTAGAATTCCCCAATTAGCTAGGGTTTTCTTCAATCACCATGGGTTCTTTTGATTATTCATCATAATGATTTAATTATGTTTAAATATGCATGAATTGATTATTTACAATGCTTTTAAGATGTTTCCCCTACGAACACATGCAAATCCCTATGTTTTCCAAATTGTGATCTTATAATGTGGGTTGTTGATTATGAAGGAGGAGTTTTATGATCTAAAATATGAAGTAATAGAATTACATGAATCTATGATAAAATCCCTATCTAAACCATGATTTCTAGATTTGTGGATTGAAAGTAATCTTTGAACCTTGAAAGGGCAAAGTATGAGGTTATAGATGATCTTATGAAACCTATGTGAATGTTAAGGGTGCTTTGAGAGTAAAGTGCCAAATGATGATGTTTTATGCTGTGTTGTGAAAGGCTATTCTAATAAACACATACTAGCATGATGCGAAAGGTTTTCTCACATAGAAATGATTCTTAGGTTTAAAGGCTATTCTCACCTAATTGAATCAATGAATAAAAGCTATCCTAAAAAACTAGCTTGGATTGACAAGATGACATGTCTTTCCATGAATGATGAGATTAAGTAAGAAAATACTATTCCGTGGGAATTATGCTTAGCACCGAGTGGATATTGACATGGAGATGGAAGCTCTCCCGTTAGTAGATGCCAGGTTTCTAGAAGAAGTCTCATGAGATGGAAGCTCTCCCGTTAGTCGAGGCCAGGTTTCTAGTAGCAATCTCCTTATCCCTTAACTATGTGCCCCCATAGGTTGATTATATAGTGGATCCACTTAAGCTAACATTTCATGGTTCTACCTTAGGCAAGTAGAACAACTTTTTGGTATGGGGAGACACCGGGTGATCATGTTTTAGCTCACATGGTCTCTATGTCGGTTAAGGCTAATTTTCCCACAACAAGACTAAAAGTGAGCTAAGGTTACTCAAGGAGTATCTCATATGTGTATAAAGTCTTAAAGATGATTTAGCTTGCATTGGCCTTGTTTTATGACTTATGTCTTCTAACCTTCTTATATCGTGTTTTACTTGGTCAATTGCATGTCATGAAATGAAATTTCTATTTTAGCATGTTTTAAATGTTTATATGCATAGCTATCATACTTAGTGTATTTTTGTACTAACGCATACTCTTGCCTACATTTTCTCAAATGTAGGGCCTGCCAGACAGGTTCTCATTTTAGTGGCTATAGCTTGGACTTTGATTCTTCCCCGAGCTTGGTGAGTCCTCATGGTTCGAGGACGAATTACTTTCATTCTAGTTTCTCTTTTGTATTTCCTATTGGACATGATGTACAGGCTAGGCCCAATTTTCATTCAATTGTAATAGATGGCTATGATGAGACATGAGTTTAGACTTCCTCTTTTCAATAAAACTGTTTTGGACTTAAAATGATTGTTTTACTCTTTATTGTTCTATTTCTTATGTTATGAAAGCTAAGTGGCTTGTTTGGAGTCCTTCGGGGTCCTATACGCCATGTTACATCTAGGGGGTACCCCTGGGTCGTGACATGTATTTCATAGTAGGATAGCTTATTGCTCTTTCTTTGGCTACCAAATCCCTAAGTAAGACATATATAGGTTGGACATACCACTAATTATTACTTGATTTCTTACATTAGTATAGGTGTATTACCTCTGAAAAAAATATATTCCATACTCGAATTGATTCATTTTCTTTCTTTCGTTACTAAATCCTTAAATAAGATAAGCATAGGTTGGACAAATCTCTAGTTAGAACTTTGTTTCTTACATTACAGCACATGCCTCCTAACAACAATGTATTTCATACTCGGATGGATTATTGTTCTTTCTTTGGATAATAAAACCCTAAATAAAACATACATAGGTTAGACCGACCACTAATAGAACTTAATTGCTTACATTACTACACGTATATTACCTCCTAAAATAATATATTTCATAGTAGGACATATTATTGCTCTTTCTTGTGCTACTAAATTCCTAATTAATACATGCATAGGTTGGATAAATCACTAATTATAACTTGGTTTCTTACATTACTACATATTTGTATTAACTCCTAACATTAATGTATTCCGTACTCAGATGTATTATTGCTATTTTTTGGCTACTAAATCCCTGAATATGACATACATAGGTTTGTCATATTACAAATTATAACTTGCTTTCTTAAATTACTACACATGTATTACCTTTTAACAACAATGTATTTCATAATCGAACGAATTAATTGTCTTTCATTGCCTACTTAATACTTAATCAAGATATACATAGGCTAGAAAAATTACTAATTAAAATATGGTTTCTTATATTACTACATGTGCCTCCTAACAATAATGTATTCTATACTTGAATGGATTACTGCTATTTCTTGGTGAATAAACCACCAAAAAATAGAAACATAGGTTAGAAAAATGACTAAAACAACTTGGTTTCTTACATTACTACACATGTATTACCTCCTAAAAGTAATGTATTTTATAGTAAGATAGATTATTGCTCTTTCTTTGGATACTAAATCCTTAAAAAAGACATACATAGGTTGGACATACCACTAATTATAACTTGAACTTTTTACATTACCTCTTAACAACAATTTATCCCATACTCTGATGGATTGGTTGTCTTTCTTTGGCTACTAAATCCCTAAATAAGATATGCATAGGTTGGACAAATAAAAAATTATAACTTAGTTTCTTACATTACTACATGTGCCTCCTTACAAGGATGTATCACCTACTCAGATGAATAATTGTTCTTTCTTTGGAAAATAAATCCCTAAATAAGACATACATAGGTTAGATAGACCATTAATTGAATTTGGTTTCCTATATTACTACATGTGTATTACCTCCTAACAATAATGTATTTCAAAGTAGGAAATATTATTGCTCTTTTCAGCAACTAAATTTTTAAATAAGACATACATAGGTTGGATAGACCACTAATTTGAATTTTGTTTCTTATATTACTACAAGGTTATTACCTCCTAAAAATAATGTATTCCATAATTGAATGGATTATTGGTCTTTATTTTTGTACTAAATCTCTTAATAAGACATATATAGGTTGGACAGATAATTAATTAGAAATTGGTTTCTTACATTACTACAAGTGTATTATCTCCTAACAACAATGTATTTCATACTAAGATGGATAAATAGTTTTTCTTTTGCTTCTAAATCCCTAAAAAGACATACATAGGTTGGCCATACCACTAATTAGAACTTGTTTTCTTACATTACTACAAGTTTACTACCTCTTACAATAATGTATTTCATACTAAGATGTATTATTGGTGTTTCTTTGTCAACTAAATCACTAAATAAGAAATACATAGGTTGGACATAACACTTATTAGAATTTGATTTCTTACATTACTACACGTGTATTACATACTAACAACAATGTAGTCCATACTTAGATGGATTAATTGACTTTCTTTGCCTACTAAATCCCAAAATAAGACATACATAGGTTTGACAAACCACTGAATAGAACTTTGTTTTAGATGATTAATTGACTTTTATTTGCCTACTAAATCCCAAAATAAGACATACATAGGTTTGACAAACCACTGAATAGAACTTTGTTTCTAACATTACTTCATGTTCCTTATGACAACAAAATATGCCATGCTCTAATGGATTATTGCTATCTTTGGCCAATAATCCCTAAATAAGACGTACATGGGTTAGAGAGACAACTAATTAGAACTTGGTTTTGTACATTACTAGACATGTATTACTTCCTAATAACAATGTATTCCATACTCGGATGGATTAATTATCTTTCTTTGGCTACTAAATCCCTAAAAAACACGTACATAGATAAGCCATACCACTAATTAGAACTTGTTTTCTTACATTACTAGTAGTTTATTACATCTTAAAACTAATGTATCCCATAATCTGATTGATTCTTGGTCTTTCTTTAGGTACTAATATAACACCTTAGAAATTAATAAGTTGAAAAAGATTGGAAAAGTTGCATTTTTGCACTGATGCATGTTCTACAAAAGCAACCTATGGAACGTAGAAGGACCTACAATATGTAGAAGGAAGCCGTAGGAGGTGGTTCATGGGTTTAGTTAAAGTTAAGCCTCTGAAATTTCCTACGGACCACCAAGACGGTCTGTAGAAGTTCCTAGGGCCCGTAGGAACGGGTCTGAAGAAGGAGTCAAGACTTGATGAAATATTTTGTGAAAAAGGTTCCTAGGAGAAGGGGTCTATGGTTCGTAGAAATTCCTACAAACTATAAGAAGAAGTCGTGGAAGTTGGCTGGATTTTTTGTTTCCTGTAGTTGGTTTTATGGTTGACTAGTACGGTCCATAGAAAATCTTACAGACTATACGTTAAATCGTAGACCCTTCCGGTAGATTTTTAGTATAGGTGTTTTGGACTTTTCCTACCCAATTAACCCTTAATCTATGTCGTCTCGACCCGATAACTACCCCTATAATAAATTTTAATCTTCAAAAACAATATCCGTTCACTCAAACTCACAATTTCTCTCAAGGGTTTCTTCTCTAAATTCTCTCAAGAGTTCCAAGGTGAAGAACTAGGGTTTCAAGGGATTCAAAGAGTTTATCTCTTGCTTTTATGGATTTGATTACCCAAGTTATATGGTAATTCATCAATGGATCATTTTCATCTATTGGGTTACAAAAGAATCTAAATCTCTATTTCAATTTCACCCAATTCTTTTAGGGTTTCATATGATTCTACATGGGTTCAATTTATTTTGATTCAATTACTTATATTTGATCTCATTATGCATAATTTGACTTAATTACTTGATTTAAAAATAATTTCATATGTACCAATACCTATACCTTTTTTATGAATATGAATTATTGTTATGAACTTATGAATTATGATTATGAATCAATGCATATTGTATGAAAGCAATGATGTATGACTAAAAGATGATTTTACGATAAAGTGTCAAGTATTTGTGAATGATTTTCTCACATTTGAATGGAAATCATGATTTGGATACTTAGATAGGTAAGTGTCTCAATGAATGAAGTTGTGAAATCATGGTTTCGAAAGGAGAAATTCTAATATGAACTTATGATAGGATTGGTAATATTTAATTGTTTCTATCAAGGTATTTTATTATAATTATGTTTATGTATTTTTCACTGGGAGATAATTAGCACCGAGAGGACATTTGAATGGAGGCCTTACTATTAGTAGAGGTTTGGTCTTTCGTAGTAATTCCCTCATCTCAAACTATGTGTCCCAGTAGCATTGTCTTAAATGAACTAGCTAGTGGATCCACAAAAGCAATATGAATCATAACGATTTCTACCTTGGCAAGTATACTTGCTTTATCGGTGTGAGGGTTACATCAGATTTCATATTATAGCTCACATGGTCTTATTGTCAGTTAACCAAATGAAGTATGTTTTCTTTAAAGGTCTTTTCAAATCATTCCTATGTGTTTTATATGCTTTGACCTTGTTCAGGAACTATGATTTCTCTCTAAAGGATTTTACTACGTTTTACCTAGTCATGCATATCATGTTCTAGTTCATCATATTATTATGCCTACATTTTCATGCATTTTCCCATACTTAGTACATTCATAGTACTAATGCATATTTGTGCCTATATTTTCTCATAATATAGGGTATGGCGCTTCTCCATCTGGACGCATTTAGGTGGATTTTTGACTACTTAGATTGGTTAATCCTGATGTTTTAAGGGCTAGGCCATGGACAATTGTATTCTTTGATGACTTCTAGTTATCAGGTTTTGTTCGTGACTTAAGGATTTTTCCTAATCACATATATGATAGTAGAATGTTTATGCAAGACTTAGTAGTTTCTGCATATTCTCTTATTTACTCTATCGGTATCTTTTATGTCATCTTATGAGTTCACACATATATTGTGTGTTCTCCCTTATTGTTTTTCTGTTACATCATGCTTATGTCAAGTGTCTTGTTTAGGGTCTCTCAAGACCCTATTCACCATGTCACATCTAGGGGGTACTTTGGGTCATGACAAACTTAGTAATCAGAGCATCAAGCTTTAGAAGAGTCTAGGATGTCGAACAAGTTGCATCGTACAGATCTTGTTTAAGAGTGTGAAGTGAGCTACATTTATGAATAGGAGGCTACAAGGCATTTAGAATACTTCACCTCTTTCACTACTGTAAATTTGTGTGATAGATTTCATCTCTATAAAGGTATTTCTCCTAAATCTTGTCCTATGCTTTTCAGGATATGCCTCCTCGAAGAGCTAATGCAATAAGGAATGCGAGGGACAATGTGGATACTAAGGTTCCTCAAGTGTCAGTCTATCTTTGGCTAAGAGAGTGTCTCATACAAAATTTTGAGCCATTTTTCAAGTGTTGGCTCAAGCTATGACCCCCCAAGCTAATAGAGAGGTCGTTGCTCCCATGAACCCAAATGTGTGTATGGTGGCGATAAGAGTGAGGGACTTCACTAGAATGAATCCCCTGGAGTTCTTTGGCTCCAAAATTGATGAGGATTCCCAAGAGTTTGTTGTGGAAAGACACAATATTGTGGAGATCATGGGAGTTACACCGGTGAAAAAGGTGGATTTAGCCGCTTATAAACTTAAAGTTGTCGCTCAAGAGTGGTTAAATCAATGGAAAGAAGAAAGGGTAATTGATGCAGGTCCTCTTGATTGGGAGAAATTCAAAGTTATTTTTCTTGATCATTACTTTCCCGTTGCGATGAGGGAAGAAAAAGTGCTTGAGTTCATCGATCTTCAACATTGGAACATGACCGTTAAAGAGTATGCATTGAAGTTCGTTCAATTTCTAAATATGCTCCGACTATAGTTGCTGACTCTAGGGAAAGGATGAGTAAGTTTGTGTCAGGTGTGTCTGAGATGGTGATAAAAGTGTTCCAAACCGCCATGGTTACTAAGGAGATGGATATCTCTCATTTGATGATATATGCTTAACAAATTGAACAGGAGAAGCTAAAGGAGAAGTCAAGCGAGTCTAAGAGGGCAAGGACCTGTGAAGCTGACTTTTCACATTCTAGGTCCAGTGGACATGGTTGTCCTTCATTTAGGGAAAAGCTCTCGGGTCAAGATTCTTCTAATATTCTGGCTCCAAAGTTCAACAAAGGCAGGGTGTCGAACCTTACGCCTCAATGAGGTGCTGGTAATGGATGTTCTATTCTTGATTGTCAAAAGTGTGGCAAGAATCATCGAGGAAAGTGCTTAATCGGTAGGGATGTTTTTTATGGTTTTGGGAAAAGTTGTCACAAGATGAGAGATTATCTATTGCAAGCTACTAAGGGAAAGGATCGTGGGAAAGCCCAGCCTAGTTGTCCTGGTTCTGGTGCTCCTCGTCAGAATAGGTTTTATGTCATTCAGACTCGACATAATCATGAAGGTTCTGCGGATGTTTCGACTGGTATGTTGAATGTCTTTCATCTTGATGTATATTCTTTGCTTGATCTGGGTGATACATTATCTTTTGTGACTCCTTGTATGGCTATGATCCTTGATGTTTGTCCCAACATTTTGTTAAAACCTTTTCAGTCTCTACACCTGTTGGTGACTATTGTTCCTAAACAAGTTTATAGAAATTATGTTTTTATTTCTCATAGTCACCCATGTTGTTCTTGTAGAGCTTTATATGTTAGACTATGATGTTGCTCTTAAGATAGATTAGCTTCACTCTTACTCTTTTTCTATAGATTGTAAGACCTGATTGGTCACGTTCCAGGTTCTTAACGAACCTATCTTAATGGAAAGAAGGTAGTTCTTCTTCTAAGGGCCAGTTTAAATCTTGCCTAAAGGCTAGGAAAATAATTTCTAAGGGTTGTATCTATTATCTTGTTGCTGTTAGGGATACCGATTACAAAACCCGTACTCTTAAGTCAGCTCTAATTGTAAATGAGTTTCTAGAAGTGTTTTCCTATGATCTTCACGGTATTCCTCCCGAAAAGGAAATAGATTTTGGTATTGACCTACTCCTAGATATGCAGCCTATCTCTATACCTCCTTACAATGTGGCTCTAGAAAAACTTAAGGAATTAAAGGATCAATTGAAAGATTTGTTGGATAAGGATTTTCATTAGACCAAGTATCTCTCCATAGAGTGCTCTGATGTTGTTCATTCAAAAGAAGGTTTTGCTCCAAATGTGTATTAACTATCGGCAATTAAACATGGTCAGAATAAATATAAGTATCCTATTCTAAGGATTAACAAATTGTTTGATGAACACCAGCATGCTAGTTTCTTCTCAAAGATTGATATTCGATCGATGTATCACTAATTGAAAGTAAACGTAACACCTGAGATTCGAAAAGACAGGAAAAATTTTAGTTTTCAGAAATCTGGTGCCAGTTCCAATAGTTTCATCCACGGCCCATGGAATGACCCACGGACCATAGGTCAGGTCCGTGGTTGTCCAGGCAAGTTTTCAAAAATGTTATGTTTTTTGTATTTTCTGATGGTTCACCAGGATGGTTAGTCGTCCAATGCACGAGTCGTAGGTCAGTTTCGTAGGAGAGTCTCAGACTTAGAAAGATTTCAAAGTCAGAAGTCAAGAATGAAGACCACGACCTACGGTTTGTCGTCTGAACCACAGTCTGTAGGAAGGGGTCCATCATTGGTGGTCCAGTAATCGAGTTTCTAAAGTCAACGGCAGCCGAACAGGATGGTCCGTAGGTCGAATGATGGTTCGCCACCATCGTTGACGATTGCAGTTTTTTGTAGGGGCTTCTTGGTTTTTTCCCCGAATTGTTTTAATTTAATACTATGTCGTTTTGCCCTCTTTTAGAACCCCTATATAAATATTTCAACACCAAAATTTACCCAATGGATATAATTATCTCAAATATTTCTCTCTCTATAAAGCTTGAAGAAGAAGGGTCCAACCTAGGGTTTCAAGTCAAGTCTAGAATTCCCCTATTGAAGTTAAGCAAGTGGCATTGAGGTATGATAGTTTTCATCCATGGAGCCCTTTCCTCTATGTAGTTTCAAAATTCCTTAATTTACAAAGCTAGAATTCGCCAATTGAGTTAGGGTTTTCTTACATGTCATGGGTTCCTTGAATTATTGATTTACTTGATTGCTTTATGATCTATCAAGCATGAATTGAGATAATTACATTATTTTACGATGAAATCCCATGAGCCCATGTCTAACCCATGTTTTCTAGATATTATTGATTGAAAGTGGGTTTTGAACCATGAAAGGTGAATTATGGAACGTATGTTCTTATGGAATTGATGAAAATATTTTAAGGATGCTTTGAGAGTGAAGTGTCAATGATGTTGTTATTGTTGTGATATTGAAAGGATTTCTCATATACACATGAAAGAATAATTGTGAAATGTTTCCTCACATAATAAGGGTTCTTAGGGTTGAAAGGTCTTCTCACCTAAAATGAACCAATGTTAAGGAGCTATTCTAATGTGGAGGCAAGAGGTGGAGGCAAGAGGCGATTACCCATGTCACATGACGTAAGGACAAGAGGCGATTACCCCTGTTCCTTCAAGAGCTAAGATGAATATGATTAAAAACTATTCTGTGGAAGTTAAGCTTAGTATAGAGTGGACAAGTGGCGAATACCCGTGTCCAATAAACTATGTGCCAACATAGGATTGTATAGATAGACATTAGCTAGAAGTTCATGGTCCTTATCTTGGCAAGTAGGACACCCCTTTTCGGTGTTGGAGACACTGGATTCCATGTTACTAGCTCACATGGTCTTACATGTCGGTTAAGGCTACTTCCCTCAAGCAAGCTAAGACGAACTAATATTTCTTCAAGAAGTATCGTACGTAAGTTTTAAGATGATGTTCACTTGCATTGATCATATTTTACGACTTACGTTTTCTAACATTCATGTTTTAGCTTGATCATTGCAAGCTCATGAAAATGTCCCCTTTTTAGCATGATTTTATATGTTTTTATGCATGGCTATCATAATTGGTACATATTTGTACTAACACATACTCTTCTCTACATTTCCCCTAATGTAGGGTCTGACAGTCAGGGTTCCCAATTTCATGGCTAGAGTTCTTTGAGGACATTTATTATTTTCAGTCTTTCCTTACTTTCAGTTTTGGACCATGATGTACGGGCTATGGCCAGATTCATTCTTATATACTAGATGGCTTTGAGATGATTTTTAGATTTTCTCTTTTCTCTATAAAACTTTGATATGTTGAAACTGTCTATTAAATCTCTTTATTTTATTTTCTTATATTATGAATGTTAAGTGGCTTTTATGGGGCCTCTCGGGGTCTTATACGCCATGTTACGCCTAGGGGGCTACCTTGGGTCGTGTCAAACTTGGTAATTAGAGCACAAGGTTTAGAAAGGTCCTAGGAAGTCTCATAAGCCACTTCGAGTAGAGTCATGTTCATGAGTGTGAAGCGCACCACATTTATGAATATGAAGCTATAAGATGTTTAGGAAACTCCACTTCTTTCATTACTCTAAAGTCGGGCGATAGAGTTTAACTCTATAAGATCTCTCTCATAATCCTTATCTGAGGCTCTACAGGATATGGCTATACGAAGAGCTTATGCTAGAAGGAATGTGAGGGAGAATGTGGAACAAGAAACTCCTCCTCAAGCTCCTCAAGTTCCGATCGACCCTTTGGCCGAGCAAGTGACTTATGCGGAGTTTTGGGCTGCTTTTCAAGTATTGACTCAAGCCATGACGGCCCAAGCCAATAGGAAGGTTGCGGTCCCTATGAACCCAAATGTGGGTACAACGGCATCGAGTGTGAGGGACTTCACTAGAATGAATCCCCCGGAGTTTTATGGTTCTAAGGTTGAGGAAGAGCCTCAAGAGTTCATTGATGAGGTTTACAAGGTGTTGATGATTTTTGGAGTGACTCCACTGGAAAAGGTGGAGTTGGCCGCTTATCAACGTAAGGGTGTTGCTCAAGTTTGGTTTAACTAATGGAAAGAGGGGAGACCGGAAGATGCAGGTCCTCTTGATTGGGAAAAGTTCAAAGTTATTTTCCTCGACAGGTTCTTTCCCCTTGAGAAGAGGGAGGCAAAGGTGCTTCAATTCATCAACCTTCATCAAGGAAGTATGAGTGTGAAGGAATATTCTTTGAAGTTCACACAATTGTCTCGATATGCTCCCACTATGATTGTTGATCCTAGGGCAAGGATAAGTAAGTTTGTTTCGGGTGTGTCCCAGAGGTTGGTTATGGAATGTCGTACCACTATGCTTGTCAATGATATGGACCTTTCTCGTCTCATGGTTCATGCCTAACAAATTGAAGAGGAGAAACTCAAGTACAGGTCTATGGAGGCAAAAGGGCTAAGACCGGTGACGGTAACTTCTCCTATTCAAGGTCTGATGGACATGGTCATTCTAAGTTTCAACAACGGTTTTCCGGTCAAGGTTCCTCCAATGTTCCTTCTAAGTTCAACATAGGGATGGTGTCTAACCCTAAGCCTCAAGGAGGAAGTGGTAGTAGGTCATTGTTGCCTACTTGTGCTAAGTGTTGAAGGAAGCACGAGGGAAAGTGTCTAGTGATGAGTCTGGGATTTCGACTCATTTAGGGATTAATATTCATAGTTTTATTGTCCTCATTGCCTATCTTATGCTCTAAACTGATGTTTAAATTCTAATTTGCAGCTATGAAGGTAAAAGAGCAAGACAAAGACATTACCAGGCAAAAAGAAGCGGAAAATCTGAAAAAGCTGAAAACAAGAAAAACTGGTGATCGCCAAGATTACTCGGCGACTTCCCAAGTGGTACTTCAGCTGGCCAAAAGTTACAGAGTACCAGCCCTGAGAAAATTCAACTCGGCGATGGAAATGGCATTTCGGTGAACCGCTGAATGGATTGGTGATAGGACCCTGATCGCCTAAAGTTACAGAAGTTGAATAGTGAAGAGGCAAGTCAAGAAGGCGATGAAGAGAGACACTTGGCGCATCGCCGACAAGATGCTCGACTAATTCCATCGATTGGTCCAAAATCTGAAAATCTGGAAGACTATAAATCCAAATTTTTAAATGATGAAGAGGAGTTCTGAAATTTTGAGCAAAAGTTCTAAGTGTTTGAGAGTTCTAACTTTTAGTTTTTTATCCCAAACGCTGTTTTTAGAGTTTTTGATTAGAATTTTAAGTTGGGTTTTGATTTTAAGTTAATTTCAAGCATTTTGAAGACTCGAATCTTGTTGCCCAGCTGATGGAGAACATCGTTGGTAATATTTTCCTACTTTTTATAATGTGTGGCTAAAACCCCCATTCTTGGGGGTGTGATTATGTGATTAATTATCTCAATTAGCTTATGGGTGTTAGTAATTACTGATTTAATTATTGTTTTAAAGTAGGTTTGATTGATAACTGAGTTTTAACTCATGAATTGTTGTCGCAAATGCAGTTCTAGCCTAGTATTCTATGCTTGCTTGAGAAAGAGGTTTTAGAATAAAAGTTATCAATTGATGATTGTAGTGATTGGGTTGTTGTGGATTCAGCTTGAGAAGGTGAGTCTTAATTTGATCCTACCAATCTAGCTCGAGAGAGTAGATTGATTGAGGTTTTGGGTTGTTCATAATTGTTATGCTTGTCGAGGTTCGAGAGAACTCGCTTGAGATGTAATAGTTGATCGACAGATGGCTGTTAGATCTAAAGCCTAGCCTACCCACTAAGATTCAATGGGTTTCAGTAATTAGTAATCACCCATACAGCGAAATTGGTAATTAATCGATCACATCTCCAAGGATCCCTCTCTACTTGAATACTTCCCTATTTTCGTAGTTGTTAGTTGGAAAATCCAATCCCCCCATTTGACACTAGTTGTCAACCCCTTCAATTTACTTTAATTGTTTTGATAAATTCTATTCCTACAACCGTTTAGAACGTGTCTTTCACTTCGTAATTGAATTCTCTACCGTATCACTCCTTGTGGGATCGACCCCAACTCTTCGTTGGGTTTATACTAGATTGCAATCGCCTATACTTAGAATTGGATGAGGTGTAGTTGAGCGTTATAAAAAATGGTGCCGCTGCCGGGGAGTGGTGTTTAGAATTCTTTTATTGAAGTTTAGTTGTGATCTAATCTCATTTGTAGTTGAATCGACTTACTTTATTTTGTGTTTGTTGTGGGCGGCTCTTGAACAGGTTACGAGATGAGTGAGAACGGAAGATACGCTAGCCAACTTGGACATCAATATGGCATCGGGAACTTAAACGATGTCAATGAAGCTCAATTGAGTGGTGTACGTGCTATTCATTTACCTCTGGTCGTGGGAAATTTGATATTCCATGTGACTAGCACGATGTTGCAGCTATTGCAAATGAAGGGTTTATTCGGAGGGCTGGCTCAGATGATCCCCATGACCATATTCGGAATTTTGTGGACGTGTGTGGTCCATTTTCATTCAAGAACATTTCACAAGAGTCAGTCCGGCTTCGGTTGTTTCCTTTTCCTTTGATGGGGGAAGCGACAAAGTGGCTAGCTGACCTACCAAGGGACTCGATTATGTCTTGGTAAGAGCTTACTGAGGCATTCTACATAAGTTTTTTCCCTCCTTCGAAGATAATGGAATTGAGAGATAATATTCAGGGATTCAAACATTTTGATGGTGAACCAATCCATGAAACATGGCTGAGGTTTCAGAAGTTTTTACTCCAATGTACAACTCATTGACTCCCGAACAACGTGTTGTTGCAATATTTCTACCAGAGTCTAGATTCTGTCAAAAAAGGTGTGGCTGACCAGCTTGTCCAAGGAGGATTTATGCAGCAACTGTTAGAAATAGTGTCGACTCTTCTTTATGGGATGACGGAGATAAAACATGCTTGGTACACTAGGGAGGACCAAGTGTCTCCTTTGACCTACATGATGACAAAGGAACAAATACAAAAGGACCAAGAGCGGGATGAAAATATGGCTAAAATGATGACCCAAATGGATCTTTTGTCAAAACATGTCATGGGTAGTGGTTCTAAGGCTATGAATGCAGTTGGAGTTAGCGGAGTAAATCCCGATGATGCGCACTTTGAAGCTTTATACAATGAAGAAGTACACTTTCTAGCAAATTAGGGAGGAGGTTTCCGCCAAAATTATCCAAGGCCAGGCAGGAACCAATGTTGGAACAGAAAACGTGATGAAGGTTGGAAGGACTGTGATAGGGAGTAGCATGACCGTGGTACAAACTGGAGGGAGCGAGATGGTGATAAAGAGAGATATGTACCTCCCCATGAGCGTCAAAAGCCAAAAGAGAAAAGGGCTGACCCAGAAAATTTCCGCACTGAAGATATGCTTGCACACATTCTCAATAAAGTTGAAGGGTCGGACAAAGTGCTCAAACAAATGAAAGAGGATTTCTCAACTCTAAACCAAACTATCAATTCTCACTCGGTGTCCATTAAATAACTGGAAATGCAGATGGGCCAAATCTCATCTAATTTAAACCCGAGGCAAACATGGGGTCTACCAAGTAATACATTGGTTAACCTAAAAAATAAACCTTGAAAGTGTATCCTTATCGTGCCACGACATTAAATAAGGTGCTTCTTGGGATGCAACCCAAGTTTTTGAGCTTTTAATATATTTTTTTGAATAACGGGTGTTGAATGTGTAGGTTGATAATTCAAAATTTTGCGAAAAAGAGCAATTATGCAAGCCGAATAGGTCAGCGAGCCCGATCTGGATCACCCTTTGGACCAACAAAATGGCTGGAGGTTCTGTAAACTTCGGCGGAAAAAATAGCCGGTCGGCGACATAAGTGACCATGTGTTTGCATGATTAAAATTGTGGGTTGTGTTGTAAATTTATTGGGTCTGCTGTGGGTGAAGTCTGAGTAACCCCAATTTCACTGATTGACTAATTTTGCCCAATGATAGAGCGGGTGACGTCATTCTTAAGAGAAAAAGACATTGATTTGTCAATTTTAGACAAATCGGATGAAGTCTGAGTACCGGGATATCATTAATGTTATGATTTTGGGTCTAATTGCATAGAATAGATGTTTAATTTTGTTCTCATGGGTTGCGGGTTAGAAATTAAAGGTCGGGGTCAAAATCTAGCACGATGGATTGTTCGGGGAGCTGGGTCGAGCTCACCGAATAGTTTGGTGGTTCGGCGAACGACCCCTGGATAGCCCTTTTTATCCTTCAAATTGTTGAAATGGTTGTGTAACATTCGGTGATATGCCTGAGCTCGTCGAGTTCACTCGGTGACTCACCGAATGTCCTTTAGATCGCCCTTCTGCACCCCAAATTTTTAGTAATTATTCTGTAACTTTTGGAGAGCTACTTTTAGTTCGCTGAATGGAGTCGGCGAATCGCCGAAAGGCCCTGGACATCACCGACTTGTGCTAATTTCCCAGAATTTTTAGTCTGGAACATTCAGCGAGCAAGACTTGGCTCGCAAAATGCGTTCGGCGACTTACCAAATGACTCGGCGAGTTTTCCTACACTTCCTGAAACTTTGATAATTTTTCAAACTGTTTCTAACGTATTGATTTATTTGATGTTGTGTTGCAGGTATGGCTAGACCAAAGGTACCTGGGAGAAATCAACCACCCCGAAAGCGTGAAAAGGGTATTGCTATTAACAAGGGTGTTGCACCCCCCCCCCCAGACTACAAAAGCCAAATTTCCTCCAAAAGGGGGAAAGTGTAACACCCCGTACCCGAAAGAGGGAGGCTTAGATGATCTTAGAACTCCTAGGTGTCAACCACGAGGGCCAACCACGGTCTGTGGTATGGTCCACGCGCCGTAGGTAAGCCCCGTTGGTGGACACCAGAGAGACTGCCTGAGGCAGTGAACCAACGCCAGGACCCACACCACATGGATGGGTCCACGGTCCGTGGTTAGGGGTGTCATCGAAAGGCCAATTATGTATGTCCAGACCACGACTCACCAGGACGGACCGTAGGTCCATCCACGGTCCGTCGATGTGGTCTCATGGGTGGGCCTGTGGGACGGTTAAGTTGAGGACTTAAGGGTCTTTTCCGGTTTAGCTTTAAGTGGTGTCGTTTTACCTAAGTCTAAAACACCTATATAAGTATCCCCAAAACCCCTAATTCAAGTCATTCTCTCAAATCCCAAAAGAATTCCCAAAACTCCTCTCAAATATTCTCTCTCTAGAAGTTTGAAGAAGAAGGAAGAAGAGGAAGCTAGGTCAAGATCAAGTCTCCAATTTGCAAGATTTTGAGGGAATTATATTCAATGTATGATAGCTCTTCATCCATGGACATCTTCCATCCATGGAGTCCCATAGAATTCCCTTAATTTGATGAAGAATTTCCCAAATCTAGCTAGGGTTTCTTCAATTGTTGTGGGTTATGATGATTATGGATCCAATTGAGTGGATTGTGATTGTTTATGGTAGAATTAGTATAATTACATGTTTTTAGAGTGAAATTACATGTATCCATGCCTATTCCATGATTCTAACCTAGAATTGATATAATTGGGTTGATGTCAAGAAGGGAAACTTTGTGGGTTTAGACGTATCCTTATAGGATTGATGAATTGTGATTAGAATTGCTTGAGAATTAAGCTTAGATGATGATCATGAGATCTAGGGATTTGAGAGTAAATCTTAGGATATGAATTGTTAGTAATTGATGTTATTGTTGAGGAATGGATACTTCACACATGAATTGCTAATTATGAATGAATGAATGAATGTGAAAGTCTTTCTCTCATGAATGATTCTAGGTTGAAAGAATTGCTCACCTAAAATTAATCTAGACTAAAAGACTATTCCATTGATGAGGCTAGAGGCGATTACCCTTGACCTCCATATGAAAGGATGTGAGGCTATTCCCCTACTCCTTAGAATTGAACAAGAGGGGAGTCCCCATGTTCTTATTATGTTGAATGGACATGGAGGCGATTACCCATGATCCCTATGAAATAATGTGGAGGCGAGTACCCGCATTATATGATGAATGATGTGGAGGTGAGTACCCGCATTATGTGATGAGTTTGTGGAGGCTAGTACCCGCAATTTAAAAATAAGTAAGGCAAGAGGTGAATACCCATTAGCCTTTATAAGCTAGGCAAAGAGGCGAATCCCCATGTATTTAAAAGTAAGTATGAAAAATGAGACTATGATGTAAAAAATGAATAATGTGGATTGTTGCTAGAGATGCCTTCCATGAGGTAAGTTTGACTAGAGGCGGATGACCCAAGTCTTGACTAAGGATGAGTAAGGTTGCTTGAGAAATATTCCTTTCTTATTATGATGTTGATTTATGTGCATTTATTATGATTACGGTTTGTATTGACTAACCATGATGCTTTTGTTGTTTATGCTAGCTATCATATTTAGTACTTGATTGTACTAACACATACTTTGCCTACATTCTTATCAAATGTAGGGTTCAGCGACATCGACACGCATTCTCGTGGCTAGGATCATAGTAGCTCAAGGAAGTGAAGATTGGTGAGTCCTTATTTGGATTCGAGGATGTGATCACCACTTTCTTTTATGTCTTGGACTATTGTATGGGCTGTGTCCCAAGATTGTATTCTTGATGTTTAGATGGTTTGAGACAATGATGTTAGACTATCGCTTCGCTTTATATAATGACTTCCATTGTATTGAAATTTTTTAATTTCCACTCATTTCTATTAATTTATGTTATGATATGCTAAGTGGCTTGTATGAGGCCTCTCGGGGACTTATACGCCTTGGTACATCTAGGGGGTACCCCTGGGTCGTGACAAACTTGGTAATCAGAGCATAGGTTTAGAATGGTTCTAGGATGTCTCAAACCACGTCGAATAGAGTCTTGTTCATAAGTGTGAAGCGCGCCACATTTATGAATGAGAGGCTACTGGATGCTTAGGAAACTTCACTTCTTCATTTCTCTAAGTCTTGCCATGGAGTTTAACTCTATAAAGTCTTTCTCCTAATCCTTACCCGATGGTTTTCAAGATATGACTACTAGAAGGGCTAATGCTAGAAGGATGAAGGGAGACAATGTGGGTCAAGAAGTTCCTCCCCAAGCTCCTCCTCAAGCTCCGATCCTTTGACTGAGAATGTAACCAATGCGGAGTTTAAGTAGGCATTCCAAGTGTTGGCTCAAGCCGTGACGGCCCAAGCCAATAGAGAGGTGGTAGCTCCCGTGAACCCAAATGTGGGTACGGCGGCGGTAAGAATGAGGGATTTTACAAGGATGAACCCTCCAGAATTTTATGGCTCCAAAGTTGAAGAAGACCCTCAAGAATTTATCGATGAGATCTATAAGATACTTGCTATCGTGGGGGTAACACCGGTAGAGAAAGCGGAGTTAGCCGCTTATCAACTCAAAGGGGTTGCTCAGATTTGGTTTAATCAGTGGAAAGAGGCAAGGCCGGAAGGAGCGGGTCCTATAGAATGGGAGAGGTTCAAAAGTGCTTTTCTTGAAAGGTTTTTCCCTCTAGAGATGAGAGAGGCCAAGGTACTTGAGTTCATCAACCTTTGGCAGGGAAATATGAGTGTGAGGGAGTACGCATTGAGGTTCACTCAACTATCTAAGTATGCTCCTTCTATTATGGCGGATCGTAGGACCAAGATGAGTAAGTTTGTGTCGGGAGTATCCAACTTGGTTGTCAAAGAATGTCGTACTGATATGCTTGTTCATGATATGATCATTTCTCGCCTTATGGTGCACGCCCAACAAATTGAGGAAGAAAAGCTTAAGGAAAGATCTAGGGAAGCAAAGAGGGAAAGAACGGATGATGGTAACTTCTCACATTCTAGATCCGGTGGACGAGGTCGTTCAAGGTTTCGGCAAAGGTTCTCCGGGCAAGGTTCTTCAAATTCTCCTCCAAGGCCTAACAATGAAAGGATGTCTAACCCTAAACCTCAAGGAGATGGTAGTAAGTCCTCAATGCCTACTTGTGCTAAATGTGGGAGAAATCATGAGGGTAAGTGTCTAGCGGGCTCCAATGCTTGCTTTGGGTGTGGCAAGACGGGTCACAAGATAAGGGATTGTACCTCGGTTTCTAAGAATGAGGGAGATACTCACCGTAGGGCTCAACCCAACCCCTCATCCGGCCCAAGTTGTTCGGGTGCTAGTGCTCCTAAGAAAAACCAATTATATGCTCTCCAGACTAGAGGTGATCAAGAGAGCTCCCCCGATGTGGTGACCAGTATGTTAAAAGTTTTTCAAATTAATGTGTATGCTTTGCTTGATCTTGGTGCTACTTTGTCCTTTGTGACTCCTTATGTGGCTATGAGGTTTATTGTTCTCCCCGATGTGCTGTTAGAGCCTTTTTCTGTTTCTACCCCTATTGGTGATTCTGTGTTGAGAGGGTATATAGAAGGTTCCCCATCTCCTTATCCCATAGAGTTACTATTGTTGACTTGGTAGAACTAAGCATATTAGACTTTAATGTCATCCTTGGTATGGATTGGTTGCATTCATGTTATGCTTCTATTGATTGTAGAACTAGAGTGGTTAAGTTTCAATTCCCAAATGAGCCTATCGTAGAGTGGAAGGGGGGAAATTCCATGCCTAAGAGTCGGGTTATTTCTTGTCTTAAAGCTAGAAAGATGATCTCTAAGGGTTGCTTGTACCACCTAGTGAGGGTGAGGGATGTAGATTCCGAAACCCCTTCACTTGAGTCGGTCCCTATTGTAAGAGAGTTTCCAGAATTATTCCCGGATGATCTACCCGGTATTCCTCCTGAAAGGGAATTATATTTTGGTATTGACCTTCTTTCGGATACATAAACTATCTCTATTCCTCCTTATAAAATGGCTCCGGTGGAACTTAAGGAGTGGAAGGAACAGTTGGAAGATCTGTTAGACAAAGGTTTTATTCGACCAAGCATCTCACTATGGGGTGCTCTGGTGTTTTTTGTTAAGAAAAAGGATGGTTCACCCAGAATGTGTATCGATTATCGACAGTTGAACAAGGTGACTATTAAGAACAAGTATCCCCTTCCAAGGATTGATGATTTGTTTGACCAACTTCATGGGGCAAGTTATTTCTCTAAAATTGATCTCCGATTGGGTTATCACCAATTGAGGGTGAAAGAGGAAGACATTTCGAAAACATCTTTTAGAACCTGATATGATCACTATCAGTTTCTAGTAATGTCATTTGGATTGACTAACGCTCCGGAGGCGTTTATGGACTTGATGAATAGGGTGTTTAGACAAAACATTGATATGTTTGTGATTGTGTTCATCAATGATATTTTGATCTACTCAAGAAGTGAGAATGAGCATATTGGTCATTTGAGAATCCTATTGTAAATCCTTAAGGAACAACAACTCTTTGCAAAGTTTAGCAAATGTGAATTTTGGCTAAGATCGGTAGCTTTCCTTGGTCATATTGTGTCAATTAAAGGTATAGAGGTAGATCCTAAGAAGATGGATGCGGTTAAGAGTTGGCCTAGACCTCTATCACCTTCGGACATTAGAAGTTTCTTGGGTTTGGCCGGTTATTATTGATGATTTGTTGAGGGGTTTTCTTTTATTGCCTCTCTATTGACGTCTTTGACTCAAAAGAAGGCTAAGTTTGTATGGTCCAAATTAATTGAAAAGAGTTTTCAAGAGTTGAAAGATAGACTTACTTCCGCTCCGATTTTGACTTTACCGGAAGGTACGGATGGTTTTGTGGTATATTGTGATGCCTCAAGAATTGGGTTAGGATGTGTGCTTATGCAAAACGGGAAGGTTATTGCCTATGCTTCAAGGCAACTTAAGGTTCATGAGAAGAATTATCCGACCCACGATCTTGAATTAGCGGCAGTGGTTTTTGCCTTAAAGATATGGAGGCATTATTTGTATGGGGTGCATGTAGATGTGTTCACCGACCCGAAAAGCCTACAATATGTGTTTAGTCAAAAGGACTTGAATCTTTGCCAAAGAAGGCGGCTTGAGTTATTGAAGGATTATGACATGAGTGCTCTCTATCACCCCTGAAAGGAGAATGTAGTAGCAGATGCTCTTAGTAGGTTGTCCATGGGTAGTGTTGCTCATGTGGATGATGATAGAAAGAGTTGGCACGAAATGTGCATAGATTTGCCCGATTGGGTGTACGATTGGTAGACTCCGCCAAGGGTGGTGTCATGGTCCATAATTGTTCTGAATCATATTTTGTAAGTGATCTAAAAGCTACACAATGTCTTGATCTGATTTTGGTAGAATTGAAAGAAGCGGTACTCAAGAAGTCTGTTGAGGCTTTCTCTCAAGGGGGAGATGGAGTACTTAGGTACCAAGGTCGATTATGTGTTCCAAATGTTGATGAGCTAAGGGAACAAATTTTGGCTGAAGCCCATAGTTCTCGGTATTCTATTCACCCGAAATCCACCAAGATGTACCGTGACTTGCGGGAGGTCTATTGGTGGAATGGGATGAAGAAGGATATTGTGGGATTTGTGGATAAGTGTTCGAATTGCCAAAAAGTGAAGGTTGAGCATCAAAAACCGGGAGGTTTATCCCAAGATATCAGTATTCCTACTTAGAAGTAGGAAGATGTAAATATGGACTTTATAGTATGGTTGCCACGCACTCGCGACAATATGATTCGATTTGGGTTATAGTAGACAGAATGACTAAATCAGCCCATTTCATTCCCGTCAATGTTTCTTATGTGGCGGAAGACTATGCCAAGTTGTATTTGAGGGAAATGGTAAGATTCCATGGTGTGCCATTGTCCATTATTTCTGATAGAGGTACTCAGTTTTGGAAGTCATTCCAAAAGGGTCTTGGCACCAAAGTGAAGCTTAGTACAGCTTTTCACCCACAAACCGAAGGGAAAGCGGAGCGGATGATCCAAACATTAAAGGATATGTTGAGAGCATGGGTCATCAATTTCAAAGGAAGTTGGGATGATTACTTGCCATTGATAGAGTACGCTTATAATAATAGTTACCATTCTAGTATTGGTATGGCCCCCTTTGAAGCTCTTTATGGTAGGAGGTATAGATCTCCCATAGGATGGTTTGAGGTGGGTGAGGTTGCCTTGATTGGACCCGAGTTAGTTTATGAGGCTATGGAGAAAGTCCAGCTTATTAGAGAGAGGTTGAGAATGGCCCAAAGCTGACAAAAGTCCTATGTTGATGTTATAAAGAGAGACCTTGAATTTGAAGTTAGTGATTGGGTCTATTTGAAAATCTCTCCCATGAAGGGTGTGATGAGATTTGGGAAGAAAAGGAAACTTAGTCCCCGATACGTAGGCCTGTATCAAATCTTGAGACGTGTTGGTAAGGTTGCTTATGAACTTGAGTTGCCAAATAATTTAGCAATGGTGCATCCGGTGTTCCATGTCTCTATGCTTAAGAAGTGTGTTGGAGATCCGACATCCATAGTTCCCCTAGAAGGGTTGGGAGTTGATGAAAGTCTCTTTTATGAAGAAGTATCGGTTGAGATTCTAGACCGGCAAGTTAAGAGGTTGAGAAACAAGGAAGTTGCTTCCGTGAAGGTATTGTGGAGAAACCACTTAATTGTGCTACTTGGGAGGCCGAGGTCGATATGAAGTCCCGATATCCTCATCTCTTTCCTTCTACTCTAGCTTGAGGTAATGAGGTTCCTCTTGGTTTGCTTTATGATTTGAAGTCATGTGTGTTTAGATGTTCCCATGATTTCCTTATGTTATACATGTTCATGAAAACTTATGTTTTGAAAGAAAATGAGTTTGTGTGATTGATTTTCCTCCTGTTGTAGTGCATTGAGTATGAGTTACCTATAGACTCCATGAAATGAATTGATGAACATGTTTTAGATATGCTTTTTGAGATTGAATTGCATATGAGCTCCATGAGATTGTGTTGAGCATGTTTTAAGATGGAGAAGGTAGTTCCTCCTTGAAAATATGAAATCTGAAAATTTCATGCATATTGGGTTGTTAGATGTAGTTCCTACTCCCTTATGGTGCATTGAGACTGTTTAGCTTGGAGATGAAGTTTCTCCTTAGTGGTGTGCATTTAGATGAGTTGCATGCATGATGGACTGCTAGTCTTGAGTCGTTTGTCTAGAAATGTGCTTAGAATCTCATTCGAGGATGAATGATCCCGAGGGGAGATAATGTAACACCCCGTACCCGAAAGAGGGAGGCTTAACAGATCTTGGAACTCCTAGGTGTCAACCACGAGGGCCAACCACGATCCATGGTGTGGTCCACGCCCCGTAGGTAAACCCCGTTGGTGGACACCAGGGAGACTGCCTAAGGCAGTGAACCACGGCCAGGACACACACCCCGTGGATGGGTCCATGATCCGTGGTTAGGGGTGTCGTCGAATGGCCAATTATCTCTGTCCAGACCATGACTCACCAGGATGGACCATAGGTCCATCCATGGTCCGTCGGTGAGGTCTCCTAGGTGGGCTTGTGGGACGGTTAAGTTGAGGACTTAAGGGTATTTTCCAATTTTAATTAGAATTAAGTGGTGTCAGTTTGCCTAAGTCTAAAACACCTACATAAGTATTTTTAACCCCCATAACCCCTCATTCGAGTCATTCTCTCAAATTCCAAAAGAATTCCCAAAACTCTTCTCAAATATTCTCTCTCTAGAAGTTGGAAGAAGAGGAAGCTAGGTCAAGATCAAGTCTCCAATTTGCAAGCTTTTGAGGGCATGATAATCAAGATATGGTAGCTCTTCATCCATGGACATCTTCCATCCTTGGAGTCCCCTAGAATTCTCCCAATTTGATGAAGAATTTCCCAATTCTAGCTAGGTTTTCTTCAATTGTTGTAGGTCATGATGATTATGGATCTAATTGAGTGGATTGTGATTGTTTATTGTAAATTAGTATAATTACATGTTTTTAGAGTGAAATTACATGTATCCATTCCTATCCCATAATTCTAACTTAGAATTGATATAATTGGGTTGATGCCATGAAGGAAAACTTTGTGGGTTTTGACGTATCCTTATATGATTGATGAATTATGGTTAGAATTGCTTGAGAATGAAGCTTAGATGATGATCATGAGATCTAGGGCTTTGGAAGTAAAGCTTAGGATAAGAATTCTTAGTAATTGATGTTATTGTTGAGGAAGGGATATTTCCCACATGAATTGTTAATTATGAATGAATGAATGTGAAAGGCTTTCTCACATGAATGATTTTAGGTTGAAAGGATTGCACACCTAAAATGAATCTAGACTAAAAGTCTATATAATTGATGAGGCTAGAGGCGATTACCATTGACCTCCATATGAAAGGATGTGAGGCGATTCCCCTACTCCTTATAATTGAACAAGAGGGGAGTCCCCATATTCTTATTATGTTGAATAGACATGGAGGCGAGTACCCATGATCCCTATGAAATAATGTGGAGGCGAGTACCCACATTATATGATGAATGATGTGGAGGCTAGTACCCGAATCATGTGATGAGGTTGTGGAGGCGAGTACCCGCAATCTAAAAGTAAGTAAGGCAAGAGGCGAATACCCATTAGCCTTTATAAGCTAGGCAAAGAGGCGAATCCTCATGTATTTAACAGTAAGTATGAATAATAAGACTATGATGTAAAGAATGAATAATGTGGATTGTTGCTAGAGATACCTTCCATGAGGTAAGTTATACTAGAGGCGGATGACCCATATCTTGACTAAGGATGAGTAAGGTTGCTTGAGAAATATTCCTTTCTTATTATGATGTTGATTTATGTACATTGATTATTCTTATGGTTTGTATTGACTAACCATGATGCTTTTGGTTTTTATGCTAGCTATCATATTTAGTACTTTATTGTTGTAACGCATACTTTGCCTACATTCTTATCAAATGTAGGGTCCGGTGACATCGACACTCATTCTCGTGGCTAGGATCATAATAGCTCAAGGAAGTGAAGATTGGTGAGTCCTCATTTGGATTCGAGGATGTGATCACCACTTTCTGTTATGTCTTTCTTTTAAGTCTTGGACTATTGTATGGGTTGTGTCCCAAGATTGTATTCTTGATGTTTATATGGTTTGACACAATGATGTTAGACTTCCGCTTCATTTTATATAAAGACTTCGAATGTATTGAAAAGTTTTAATTTCCGCTCATTTCTATTACTTTATATTATGATATGCTAAGTGGCTTGTATGAGGCCTCTCGGGGTCTTATACGCCTTGTTACATCTAGGGGGTACCCCTGGGTCGTGACAGAAAAGGCAAGGGAAAGGGGTCCATGGTGCCAACGCCAGCGGAGGAGAGCTCCGATAGTATGGACATCTATGCCACCTACCTCACTACTTTAGAAAGTGAGGGAAACTCGGGTGATAGATCACCTACCTCCGTTTCTAAACCAAAGGATGATCAGACTCTCCAAACTAGGAGAGCGGAGCAATGCTCACAATCTTTGCATGATCCAGCTAGGATCCCAATGCCGGCTACTCCTCCTCCACCTCCAGTTCAGACTGTCAAGCAGGTACCCACGGTGCCAACAATTCAGGCACCCCCACCACGCTCGTTGAATAGACTAAAGGCCGAGGGTTTGAGGAACATTCTAAGGAGAAGAGATTGTCTACAGATGGTGCAGTAGACATGTACCCGGAGGTGTGGAACACCATCAAGTTCCACAAGTTTGAGATCTTCACCAAGCCCCGAGGCTTTTATATTCCTACTTGGGTTCGGGAATTTTATGCTAAATATGGGAAGCTGGTACCTAAAGGAAAGAAGAAGGCTAGCTCGTTCAATCCGATAGATCATGTAGTGGTGCGGGGCCAGAAGGTAAAATGCAGTAGAACCGACATCAATGAGGTGCTTGGTTATACGATGAATGTGATCCACTTCCTTGTAGATCAAATACAGAAGAAGACCCTCGATGACTTGAAGGGTTTGTTGGCGCTGTTGATTTCAGATATTACACCGCCATGGATTGAGGCAGGTTTCCCTATAGAGAAGAAGGACATGAACTTGGTTGTAACACCCCGAAACATAGTAGGCTAACTAGAGCTAAATGTGAGGGTTAATGTCAAGGAAGAAGGGCAAGAGCCAAGAAAAGTTGGAAAGGTCCAAGGCAAGGGGCCAAAGCTCCCGAAAATTGGCCAAGCCACTGCCCATCATGACCACAAGGGTCTTCACGACCCGTGGTTGTGAGGCAGTGAACCCCCAAGGTCTGCCCCAAGAAGGCTCCCTTTCACAAGCCACTTCACGACTCGTGATGAAGACCACGGCCCATGGGAAGGATCGTGGGGTTGCATTCACCATGTGGGGTTGGTGTAAATGTAGCCTAGCTAATGTTCAAGGTACCATGGGCACCTTCACAGGCTGTGGCACGTGGTTCCTGGGCACCCCACTTTAAAGTGGGGGTTATTTTAGGTAATTCCTTTTTAAGTTAGTATTAAGTGAGGTCATTTTGTATAATTTTAATACACCTATATAAGCTTTTTTAAGTCATTAACCAACCCATTCACCTCATTAAATCCCAAAACCCAAATCAAATCCCAAAGAGTTCATCTTCTCCAAATATTCTCTCTCTAGAACTTCAAGGAAGAAGAAGAAGGAACTTGAAGCTAGGGTTCAAGGAACAAGGTTTTCTTCTCAAACTCATTGGATTTCAAAGCTAAGGTATGGTATATCTTCATCCATGGATAGACTTCATCCATGGAGTCCCTTCAAAACCCCAATTTCAAAGATAGAAATTCCCCAAAGTTAGGATTTGATTCCAAAGCCATGGGTTCCTTTCAAAAACGTTTCTAATGATTGATTTATGATAAATTATGTATTAATTGATGATTTCCTATGTTTTTTATGTTGAATTACCCCAAGAACCCATGAAACCCCCATATTACTCAATTATGATCTTATGATGTGGGTTTGTTGATTATAGAAGAATATTATGAGATTATGCTTGTAGTAATTGGGATAATTGAATCATTTTATTATCCATGTCTAATATAGTAATTCTAGATGTGTTGATTGAATGTGATCTCTGGTTCTTGAAGGGCAAAGTATGAGAATTATACATGATTATGAGATTTATGTATGTGCTATAAGAACACTTTGAGAGTGAAGTGTCCATGACTATGATAATGTTGTTGTGCTGATTGAAATTCTATTCTCAATTACACACCTATGAATGATGATGACATGTTGTGAAAGGTTTGCTCACAATATGATGATTCTTAGGTTGAAAGGCTATTCTCACCTATTGAATCTATGATCTATCTTATGAATGATGTTGGATTGAGTGTTGATACATTCTTCCATAAAAATGAACTTAAGTAATGACATGATATGTACTCCGTGGGATTAATTCTAAGCACCGAGTGGATATTGATATGAGATGGAAGCCCTCACGTGAGTTGAGGCGGGGTTTCTAGAAGCAATCTCTTGTGATGGATGCCCTCACGTGAGTTGAGGTGGGGTATCTAGTAGCAATATCCTTATCCCATAACTATGTTTCCTCATAGGTCATTAGCTATTGGATCCACCTAACCTAAGTTAATGGTTCTACCTTAGGCAAGTAGGACACCCTTTTTGGTGTGGGTAACACCGGATTCCATGTTTAACTCGCATGGTCTATGTCGGTTAAGGCTTATCCCCACTATGAATGATTATGAACCATGGCTCCTCAAGAAGCTCTACTTAGTATGGGTGGGAGTATGGGATCTCATTCATGCATTGCACAAGTAGGCTTTGAGAGTAGTTATGGTGAGTTCCTCTTATGATTATGAAGGTCTATGAAATGATATATGCTTAATGTGGATTGTTGCTATGAGTTGCTTTCCTTATCTATGAGTATTAAACTAAGGATGAGATCAAAGGATGGTAAGTATGATTATGGTGGCCTAAAAGTAGTACTTAGTATGGATGGAATTATGGGATCTTAATCATGCATTGCACAAGTATGACTTAGAGTTACTTATGAGATGGTTCTCTTATGACATGAAGATCTAAGTATTGACTATGTATATGAATTATGCCTCATGATGATCAATGTTTACATTATGTCTATGATGGAGGTTATGCTTATGATTATGTTGTCATCCTTTATTCTATGATAATCTATATATGAGTTATGTTTATGAGTTACGTTTTCCAACTATTTCTATGATGATGTTCAAAATTGGCATAAAGCATGGTTTCAACTAAATGTCCCTTTTAGCATGATTCAAGGTTTTTATGCATGGCTATCATACTTAGTGCATTTTTGTACAAATCCATATTTTCCTATATTTTTCCCAAGTGTAGGCTCCGGTTCTTAAGGCGGTCATCTATTGGTTAAAGCTTAGATTCGACTATTCTCCAAGCTTGTGGTGAGTCCTCATGAGTCGAGGACGGATGTTTCATTTTGAGTTTCATTTCTAGTTTTTCCTTTTGGACTATGTTGTAAGGGTTGTGTCCCTATTTGATTCACTGATTGTAATAGATGGCTAATTGAGACAAGTTTAGAATTTCGTTTTGCTTTTATGAAAAACGTTTTAAGACTTGAAATGTGTTTTACTCTTTATTGTTCTATGCTTATGTTATGATATGCTAAGGGGCTTAAATTGTACCTTTAGGGGTTCTATGTGCCTTGCTACATCTAGGGGGTACCCCTGGGTCGTGACAAACTTGGTAATCAGAGAACAAGGTTTAGAATGATTCTAGGATGATGTCTCATAAGCCACGTCTAGTAGAATTTTGTTCATAAAGTGAAGCACGCCACATTTATGAATGAGAGGCTACAAGATGATTAGGAAACTATACTTCTTTCATTCCTCTTAAGTCGTGTCGTAGAGTTTAACTCTATAAAGACCCTCTCCTAATCCTTCAATGCTAGAGGAATAGAGGGTGACAATGTGAATGAAGAAGCTCCTCAATGTAATCAAACTCCTCAGGCTCCGATTGATCCTTCAGCTACGTCGAATGTGGAGGTTAGGTCGGCTTTCCAAATGTTGGCCCAAGCCATGAAAGCCCAAGCCAATAGAGAGGTGATTAATCCCATGAACCCTAATATGAATTCGGTGGCTTCGAGAGTGAGAGACTTTGCTAGAATGAACCCTTCCGAATTTCATGGCTCCAAAGTGGAAGAGGATCCTCAAGAATTTATGGATGAGGTTTATATAGTACTTGTTATTATGGGGGTAACTTTGGTAGAGAAAGTGGAGTTAGCCGCTTACCAATTGAAAAGTGTTACTCAAGTATGGTATAATCAATGGAAGAACAATAGGCCGGTAGGAGTGGGTCCCATAAAGTGGGGAGTGTTTAAATCAGCATTTCTTAATAGGTTCTTCCCTCGAGAGTTGAGGGAAGCTAAATTGGAAGATTTCATTAACCTTCATCAAGGAAGCAAGAGCGTGAAAGAGTATGCACTAAAGTTCATTCAATTGTCCAAGTATGGCCCAACTTTGGTGACGGATTCGAGGGATGAGATGAGTAGGTTTTTGAAGGGTGTGTCTGACTTGGTAGTAAAAGAATGTCGTTCGGCAATGCTCCATCATGATATAGATATCTCACGTCTCATGGTGCATGCCCAACAAATTGAGGAATTAAAGCTTAAGGAAAAGAATAGGGAGGTGAAGAGAGCTAGGACTGGTGATGGGAACTTATCCAATGCTTGGTCTGATGAGCAAGGTCAACCAAGGTTCCTCTAATTCATCCCCAAGGTTCAACAAGGATAGGGTATCTAACCCTAAATCTCAAGGAGGAAATGCAGGCGATTCTTCTTTTGAAAGATCTACATGTGCCAAATGTGGAAAGGAACATGCGGGTAAGTGCCTAGCCGGCACGAATGGTTGTTTTAGTTGTGGAAAGAGTGGTCACAAGATGAGAGATTTCCCGATGCTCATGGCTAAAGGGAGAAAGGCCAAGCAAGCTCCTCCTAGTGAACCGGATCCCAATGCTCCAAAGTATGGTCGCTTCTATGCACTCCGGTCTAGAAATAACCAAGAAGGCTCTCCGGATGAAGGAACCGGTATGTTGATAGTTCCATATAGATGTAAATGTTTTATTATATTCCTATGCTACTTATTAGACTTTGATGTTATCCTTGGAAGGGATTGGTTGCAACTGGTTAGACCTCTAGTGATTTTAGAACCTGATAGGGTTATTATGAGCTTTTGGATTACGCTTAGGGATTGCTTGAAAGAAGTGGTACTTGAGGAATTAGTAGGGGCTTCCTCCCAAGGGGGAGATGGTGAGAGTCCCGACATCCTCATCTCTTAGATAGCAATATTGTTGAGAGTCCCGACATCCTCATCTCGTTCTTCTATTACTATTCTAGCGTGAGACAAAGAGTTCCTTTTTAGCTTGTGTTATGTTTCGGAGTCATGTGTGTTTTAGAAATTTTCCATGATCTCCTTATGTTATGCCTGTTCTTGAGAAGTTCATGATTAGTAAGAAAATGAGTTTTTTCATGATTTATATGTTCCTCATGTTGTTGTACATTTAGTATGAGTTGTCTATATGCTTCATGAGATGAATTATCAAACATACTTTAGTATGCTTTTGAGAGTAATTGCATAATTGGCTCCATGTTATTGTGTTGAGCATGTTTTTAGTTGGAGAAGGTAGTTCCTCCTATGAATATGTGAAATGTTGTGTTTTCATGCATAATGGGTTGTTAGATGTAGTTTCTACTTCCTTATGATGCATTGAGTATGTTCAGATGGAGTTGATGTATTCTCCTTTGAATTGTGCATTATTTTGATGTTGCATGCATGATGGGTTGCTAGTCTTGAGTCTTTAATTCCGTAAGGTGTCTATATCGTCATTCGAGGATGAATTTTCCCAAGGGGGAGATAATGTAACACCCCGGAAACTTAGTAGGCTAACTAGAGCTAAACGTAAGTGTTAACGTCAAGAAAGAACGACAAGAGCCAAGGAAAGTGGGCAAGGGCCAAGGCAAGGGGCCAAGGCTGCCCAAAATTGCCCAGGCCACTACCCACCATGACCATGAGGGTCTTCACGACCCGTGGTGGTGAGGAAGTGAGCCTCCAAGGTCTGCCCCAAGAAGGCTCCCCTTCACGAGCCACTTCACGGCTCGTGGTGAAGACCACGGCCCGTGGGAAGGCTCATGAGGTTGCCTTCACCTTGTGGGGTTGGTTTCAAGGTAGCCTAACTACTGTTCAAGGGACCACGTGCACCTTCACGGGCCGTGGCACCCTTGACGGCTCGTGAGCTTGGGCGTGGTTCCTGGACACCCCACTTTAAAGTGGGGGTTATTTTAGGTAATTCCTTTTTAAGTTAGTATTAAGTGAGGTAGTTTTGTATAGTTTTAATACACCTATATAAGCCTTTTTAAGTCATTAACAAACCCATTCACCTCATTAAATCCCAAAAACCAAAACTAATCCCAAAGAGTTCATCTTCTCCAAATATTCTCTCTCTAGAACTTCAAGGAGGAAGAAGAAGGCAGTTGAAGCTAGGGTTCAAGGAACAAGGTTTTCTTCTCAAATTCATTGGATTTCAAAGCTAAGGTATGGTAGTTGTTCATCCATGGATAGACTTCATCTATGGAGTCCCTTTAAAACCCCAATTTCAAAGATAGAAATTCCCCAAAGTTAGGGTTTGATTCCAAAGTCATGGGTTCCTTTCAAAAACGTTTCTAATGATTCATTTATGATATATTATGTATTAATTGATGATTTCCTATGGTTTTTATGTTGAATTCCACAAAGAAACCATGACACTCCCATATTACTCAATTATGATCTTGTGATGTGGGTTTGTTGATTATAGAAGAATATTATGATATTATGCTTGTATTAATTGGGCTAATTTAATCATGTTATTATCCATGTCTAATGTAGTAATTCTAGATGTGTTGATTGAATGTGATGTATGATTCTTGAATGGCAAAGTATGAGAATTATGCATGATTATGAGATTTATGTATGTGCTATAAGAACACTTTGAGAGTGAAGTGTCCATGACTATGATAATATTGTTGTGTTGATTGAAAGGCTATTCTAAATTACACACCTATGAATGATTATGACATGTTGTGAAAGGTTTTCTCACAATATGATTATTCTTAGGTTGAAAGGTTATTCTCACCTATTGAATCTATGAGCTATCTTATGAATGATGTTGGATTGAGTGTTGATACATTTTTCCATAAAAATAAACTCAATTAATGACATGATATGTACTCCGTGGCGTTAATGCTAAGCACCGAGTGGATATTGATATGATATGGAAGCCCTCACGTGAGTTGAGGCGAGGTTTCTAGAAGCAATCTCTTGAGATGGATGCCCTCACGTGAGTTGAGGTGGGGTATCTAGTAGCAATCTCCTTATCCCATAACTATGTGCCCTCATAGGTCTTTAGCTAGTGGATCCACCTAAGCTAAGTTAATAGTTCTACCTTAGGCAAGTAGGACACCCTTTTCGGTCTGGTTAACACTGGATTCCATGTTTAGCTCACATGGTCTATGTCGGTCAAGGCTTATCCCCACTATGAATGATTATGAACTACGGCTCCTCAAGAAGCTCTAATTAGTATGGGTGGGAGTATGGGATCTCATTCATGCATTTCACAAGTTGGCTTTGAGGGTAGTTATGGTGTGTTCCTCTTATGATTATGAAGGTCTATGAAATGATGTATGCTTAATGTGGATTGTTTCTATGAGTTGCTTTCCTTATCTATGAGTATTAAACTAAGGATGAGATCAAAGGATGTTAAGTATGATTATGGTGGCCTAAAAGTGGTACTTAGTATGGATGGGATTATGGGATCTTATCCATGCATTGCACAAGTATGACTTAGGGTTACTTATGAGATGGTTCTCTTATGACATAAAGATATAAGTATTGACTATTTTTATGAACTATGCCTCATGATGATTAATGTTTACATTATTTCTATGATGGAGGTTATGCTTATGATTATGTTGTCATCCTTTATGCTATGATAATCTATATATGAGTTATATTTATGAGTTACATTTTCCAACTATCTCTATGATGATGTTCAAAATTGGCATATAGCATGGTTTCAACTAAAATGTCCCTTTAACATGATTTCAAGGTTTTTATGCATGGAAATCATACTTAGTGCATTTTTGTACTAACCCATATTTTCCTATATTTTTCCCAAGTGTAGGCTCCGGTTCTTAAGGCGGTCATCAATTGGTTAAATCTTGGATTTGACTATTCTCCTAGATTGTGGTTAGTCCTCATGAGTCGAGGACGGATGTTTCATTTTCAGTTTCATTTCTAGTTTTTCCTTTCAGACTATGTTGTAAGGGTTGTGTCCCTATTTGATTCAAGGATTGTAATAGATGGCTAATTGAGACAAGTCTAGACTTCCGCTTTTCTTTTATGAAAAAAAAATTAAGACTTCAAATGTGTTTTACTGTTAATTGTTCTATGCTTATGTTATGATTTTCTAAGGGGATTACATGGTACCTTTAGGGGTTCTATGTGCCTTGTTACATCTAGGGGGTACCCCTGGGTCGTGACAGTGGCTGCAAGATATTGGTTCGGGTTCATCAGCAGCACATTGACGCCATCACAGAACGAGTCGATACTCCGGCATCCAAAGGCTGCATTGTTATGCTGTATCATGGACCAGAAGAGACTTAATCTAGGTTTGATCATCAAGCAGGAGATGGCCATGAGGGCCAAGCAGATCCAGACCTCGCTTCCATTTCCAGCCCTAATAACGGAGCTGTGCAGGCGTGCCCGAGTACCTTTGATTGAGAAGACGGATGTGGAGGTGACTTCCACTTACTCTACTGACATCTAGAGGATATAGGCCGAGTATACTAGCGGACGAGAGCTGCACTGGTGGATACTTCCCCAGTAGTTGATGTGGAGATTTTGCCGACAGAGGCAATTCTTCCTACTCAGGCCAGTGAGTCTACAGGTACCCCTAGCACTTCCACTCTGTCCCTTCTGGTTCTATTACTGCTCCTCCTCCTACTATTGTTGCTTCTTCCCGACCCCCGATTACCCAGGCTATGTTATATAAGATGGGCCACGTGGCCCAGCCTGCTGATATTTGTGCCTCCTATGTAGAGGTTACTATAACTGGGATGATTGAGAGGGTGATTGATGTTGCCTTAGCCCCTATCAGTGCTGAGTTGAGAGAGGACAGAGAGATGATCGATGCACATAGATTGGCATTGGATGCCCTCACTGTAAGAGTGGAGGCTTTTGAGTAGGGGCACGAGTGGGTCTGAGGATGTGACAGCCTTGAAGGCCGATATTGTTGGGTTGAGGTGCGATGTGGATGTGCTGAAATCCATCGATTTCTCGATGTTATTCAGAACTGTGGATATTCCAGAGGTTCTGAGTACATATTTCTCGGCCAATTTTGAGATCCCTCCAGCTACTACGACCAGAGATGTTTCTAGGGATGATGTGGATGCTGAGTGAGAGGCCGAGATCGATGAGGATGAGCTAGGTGTTCGAGATACAGTGGTATATGATGATTTAAAGGACCTCGAGGGGGCTATAGTACAGACAGTTGTAAAGGCATCTCTGAGGGACACGTCTATGGTGGGCTCCAATGGAGCAAAGGATGGTGTAGAGCCGAGAAATGATGCCCAGACTGAGGGATTCACCGACAAGCAGAGTTCACCTCAGGCTTAGCCTGACAGGGGGATTTTGACTCTTTCTCATTTTTCTGTCTAGACATTTTTTTATTTCTTTGCATTTTAGAACAATTGCTAGTTTAGTTTAACGGGGTGAGGTATCTCCATACCTACCTCTTTTGGGCTGTTTTATGGATATTATTGTTGTTTTTGTGTTTGTGTGAATGCTGGATTTTGTTGGTATATATTAGTTTTTTATCCATTGAGTTTAATGTTAATGTTGGTTTTGACCCGAATTAAAAATCACCACCTCTTGATGTTTTTGAATGTGGTTGTTCTCTTGCAATTTTGAGTGTCGGTTATGATCAATACCGATGACTTAAATAGTGCTTTTGATTGAACGATATGTGTGTGTGGCTTCAATGAGGCAAATTGAGTTGCATAAGTCATATGTGAACTCTTAGCATCTCATTGTGACTAGCCGGTTGTTGAGAAGACCTCTTGTGATGATCATTGCACGCGAGCTGAAAATTGTAGAGTCTTGTTTGATGATGGGGTTTGAATGCCATGTGTGGTGAGATTTCCTTGAAATATATGCTTTGTAATACCTAGAACTTTCCCCGTTAGTCCAATTGACTAATTTAGGCTAATGATAGATATTATCTTAGGCACAATTTGTGAAGAGTGAACCAAATTGGTATTATACCCCTTTGTGACCACCTTGTGAGAGTGTGAACCTTGCTTGGCAGCGTTTGAAACTACCCTTTTCTTTGGATGAAACTTGAGCACACATTTGACCTCTTTCCTTCCCACCTAAAATCTTCATGAAGTATTGGTTTGTTTGAATAGTCAACTTAGGCCAAAAGCCTACGTTGGGGGTGTGGTGAAAAAAGGAAGAAAGTAATAAGCTTGAGAAATTCACCCTTGAAGGATCATGTTTAAAAAGATGGAACCCCTCCATGTAAAAAAAAGAAGAAAAAGATCGATAAAGAAAAGAATTGTTGAAATAAAGTTTGTGAAATGGACAAAAGAAATGGGGTATCCAATGAGTCATGCTTAAAAGAACATAGGGTGGATTGCGAAAATCAAAAGAGTGAAAGAGAAGGACAAAAAGTGAAATGCAGGCCATGCTTCATGAAGGTAGAAGTCACTAAACCAAAATGATTATACCTTTACCCTCAACCTCGTTACAAGCCTTCAAAGACCTTTGTGATCTTGATTGAGCTTAATGTCGTGTTGATTGGAAAATACGGGCAAGCCTATGGGGAGAGTCCTGCATGTGTTTATCTTTGGGATTGTGAGAGTTGCTTTTGATTCCTAAATTCTGAAAACTTGATGATCTTTGTGTGAGTATGGAATCATTCTTGTTGTGAGGGCATTCGAATGCTTTTGTTGAGCTTGAATTTGCATTTGAAGCAAGAATTGTGAGCTTGAGTTCTATTTGATGATGGCTAGTCACAGTTTGAATCTTCTCTTTCTTTTCGTTACACTTATCAACTCATAAGTGCACAATTGAACGTTACATGGGTAGTTTGAACCTCTCATGTGCATTCATGTTGAATCTTGAGTAGCACTGTTTTTAGACATCTTTGTTAAACTGACTGATATCGTGTTTTACTTGAGGACAAGAAAAAGTTTAAGTTGGGGGTGTTGATGAGTCTAGGATTTTGACTCATTTAGGGCTTAATATTCATAGCTTTATTGTCCCTATTACCTATCTTATGATCTAAACTGATGTTTAGGTGCTAATTTGCAGCTATGAAGGCAAAAGAGCAAGGCAAGGACATTACCGAACAAAAAAGAGCAGAAATCTGAAAAGCTGAAGACAAGAAAAGCTGGTGATCGCCAAGACCACTCGGTGACTCACTAAGTGGTACTTCAGCTCGCCAAAAGTTACAGAGTGCCAGCCCTAGGGAAAAGCCAACTCGGTGATGGAAATTGCATTTCGGTGAACCGCCGAATGGATCGGCGATAAGGATCCTGATCGCCTAAAGTTACAGAAGTTGAATGGTGAAGAGGCAAGTCAGGAAGGCGATGAAGCGAGACACTTTGCGTATCGCTAACCTGGTCGGCGATGCTCGACTAATTCCACTGATTGGTCCAAAAGTTGAAAATATGGAAGAGTATAAATGTGAATTTTTAAATGATGAAGAGGAGTTCCGAAATTTTGAGTGAAAGTTCTGAGTGTTTGAGAGTTCTAACTTTGAGTTTTTGATCCCAAACTCTGTTTTTAGAGTTTTTAAGTAGAATTTTAAGTTGAGTTTTGATTTTAAGTTAATTTCAAGCATTGTGAAGACTCGAATCTTGTTGCCCAACTAATGGAGAACATCATTGGTAATATTTTCCTGCATTTTATAATGTGTGCCTAAAACCCCCATTCTTGGGGGTGTGATTATGTTATTAATTGTCTCAATTAGCTTATGGATGTTAGTTATTACTGATTTAATTATTGTTTTGAAGTGGGTTTGATTGATAAATGAGTTTTAACTCATGAATTGTAGTTGCAAATGCAGTTCCAGCATAGTATTCTATGCTTGCTTGAGAAAGAGGTTTTAGAATTAAAGTTATCAATTGATGATTGTAGTGATTGTGTGGTTGTGGATTCAGCTTGAGAAAGTGAGTCTTAATTCGATCCTACCAATCTAGCTCTAGAGAGTAGATTGATTGAGGTTTTGGGTTGTTCATAATTGTTATCTTGTCGACGTTCGAGAGAACTCGCTTAAGACGTAATAGTTGATCGAGAGATGGCTGTTACATCTAAAGCCTAGCCTACCCACTAAGATTCAACGAGTTTCAGTAATTAGTAATCACCCATATAGCAATTAATCGATCATATCCCCAAGGATCCCTCTCTACTTGAATACTTCCCTACTTTTATAGTTATTAGTTGGCAAATCCAATCCTCCCATTTGACACTAGTTGTCAACCCCTTCAATTTAGTTTAATTGTTTCGATAAATTCTATTCCTACAACCATTTAGAACATGTTTTTCACTTCGTAATTGAATTCTCTACCGTATCACTCCCTGTGGGATCGACCCCAACTCTTTGTTGGGTTTATACTAAATTGCGATCGCCTACACTTAGAATTGGATGAAGTGTAGTTGAGCATTATTATCTAGAGGGTTCCAATGCTTATTTTGGTTGTGGTAAGATGGGCCACAAGATAAAAGATTATCCTCCATTTGCTAAGAATGATGGAGATAATCGTCGAAGGGCTCAACTTAATCCTTTGTCTGGTCCTAGTGGAAGTCAAAAGCAAAACAGGTTTTATGCACTTCAGACTCGTGGTGAACAAGAGGGTTCTCCCAATGTGGTTACCAGTATGTTGAAAGTCTTCCAACTTAATGTTTATGCTTTACTTGAATCGGTGCTACCTTGTCTTTTGTGACGCCATATGTGGCTATGAGGATTGATATTCTTCCGAATGTGCTGTTAGATCCTTTTTTTGTCTCTACGCCTGTTGGTGATTCTGTTGTGGCTAAGAGGGTCTATAGAAAGTGTCCCGTCTCCTTGTCCCATAGAGTCACTCTTGTTGACCTCGTAGAAATTGATATGCTAGATTTTGATGTTATTCTTAGTATGGATTGGTTGCATGCATGTTATGCTTCTATTGCTTCTAGAACCCGTGTAGTCAAGTTTCAGTTTCCAAATGAGCCTGTTCTAGAGTGGAAAGGGGGAAATTTTATGCCTAAGGGTCAGTTTGTCTCTTCTCTTAAAGCTAGAAAGGTGATTTCTATAGGTTGCATATACCATCTAGTTGGGTGAGAGATGTAGATTCTGAAACCCCTACTTTTGAGTCGGTCCCCATGGTTAACGAGTTTCCAAATGTTTTCTGAGATGATTTACCAGATATTCCTCTGAAAGGGAAATAGACTTTGGCATTGACCTTCTCCTAGATACGCAACCTATCTCTATTCCTCCTAATGGAATGGCTCCGGCAGAACTAAAGGAGTTGAAAGAGCAATTGAAAGATTTGTTGGATAAGGGTTTCATCCGACCGAGTATCTCTCCATGGGGTGCTCCAATTTTGATTTTAGAAAGAAGAATGATTCTCTCTGTATGTGTATAGACTATCGGCAGTTGAACAAGGTTATCATTTTGAACAAGTATCCTCTCCCAAGGATAGATGATTTGTTTGACCAACTTCAAGGAGCGAGTTACTTTTCCAAGATTGACCTTTTGTGGGGTTATCACCAATTGAGGGTTAAAGAAGATGACATTCCGAAGATAGTTTTTCGGACGATGTATTGTCATTATGAGTTTTTGGTAATGTTGTTTGGTTTGACTAATGCCCCGGCGGCATTTATGGATTTGATGAATAGGGTGTTTAGAAAGTACCTTTACATGTTTGTGATTGTATTCATTAATGATATATTGATTTACTCGATAAGTTAGGATGATCACATCAATCATTTGAAGATTATGTTGCAAGTCCTCAAGGACCAACAACTCTTTGCAAAGTTTAGCAAATGCGAGTTTTGGTCAAGGTCCGTGGCTTTTCTAGGTCATATTGTTTCAAGTAAGGGTATTAAGATACATCCTAAGAAGAAGGATGCGGTTAAGAGTTGGCCTAGACCTCTATCCCCTTTGGATATTAGAAGTTTCGTGGGTTTTGTTGGTTACTACAGAAGGTTTGTTGAAGGGTTTTCTTCGATTGCCTCTCCAATGACAGCATTGACTAAAAAAAAAGGCTAAGTTCAGATGGTCCGAAGCATGTGAAAAGAGTTTTCAGGAATTGGAGGATAGACTTACTTCCGCTCTGGTGTTGACTTTACTGGAAGGGACTGACGGTTTTGTTGTTTATTGTGATGCCTCGAGAATTGGGCTAGGATGTGTACTTATGCAAAATGGAAAAGTTATTACCTATGCTTCAAGGAAACTTAAGATTCATGAGAAGATTATCCTACCCATGACCTCAAACTTGCGGCGGTTGTATTTGCTCTTAAGATTTGGAGACATTATTTGTAT
Organism: Solanum etuberosum; assembly: GCA_029582245.1. Classification (NCBI taxonomy): domain Eukaryota; kingdom Viridiplantae; phylum Streptophyta; class Magnoliopsida; order Solanales; family Solanaceae; genus Solanum; species Solanum etuberosum. The sequence continues at coordinate 151,749 of JAJONR010000411.1, forward strand.
GGTGTTCATGTCGATGTCTTTACCGAGCACAAGAGTTTGCACTATGTGTTTAATCAGAAGGATTTAAATCTTTGCCAAAGAAGGTGGCTTGAGTTGTTAAAGGATTACGATATGAGTGTCCTCTATCACCCCGGTAAGGCAAATGTGGTGGCGGATGCTCTTAGTCGGTTATCTATTGGTATTGTTGCTCACATCGAAGATTAAAAAAAGAGTTGGTTTGAGATGTTCAAAGGTTGGCCCGGTCGGGTGTTTAGTTAGTAGACTCTACTAAATGTCAGGTTATGGTTCACAATGGTTCGGAATCATCTTTTATGGCGGAGGTGAAAGCCAAACAAGATCTTGATCCGACCTTGGTTGAATTAAAGGAAGCAGTGCTTAAAAAGTCCGTTGAGGCTTTCTTCCAAGGGGGAGATGGAGTACTTAGATATCAAGGTCGTTTGTATGTTCCTAATATTGATGACTTGAGAGAGCAAATCTTGTCAGAAGCCCATAGTTCTCGATATTCCATTCACCCGGGAGCCGCCAAGATGTACCGTGATTTTCAGGATATCTATTGGTGGAATGGGATGAAGAAGGATATTGCAGAATTTATGGCTAAGTCTCCCAATTGTCAACAAGTGAAAGTTGAGCATCAGAAACTGGGAGGTTTATCCCAAGACATTAGCATTCCTACTTGGAAGTGGGAAAATTTTAATATGGACTTCATCGTTGGCTTGCCTCGCACCCGGCTGCAACATGACTCGATTTGGGTTATAGTAGATCGACTTACGAAATTGGTTCATTTCATTCCCGTCAAGATTTCTTATTCGGTGGAGGAATATGCTAAGTTGTACTTGAGGGAAATGGTAAAGCTGCATGGAGTTCCTTTATCCATTATCTCCGATCGTGGTACTCAATTCACTTCTTAGTTTTGAAAATCTTTTCAAAAGTGTCTTGGTACTTGTGTTAAGCTTAGTACAGCCTTTTATCTACAAACCGATGTGCAAGCGGAGCGTACTATCCAAACTTTGGAATATATGTTGAGAGCTTGTGTGATAGATTTCAAGGGTAATTCAGATGATCACTTGCCTTTGATTGAGTTTGCCTACAATATTAGTTATCACTCAAGTATTGAAATGGTTCCATTTGAAGCATTATATGGTAGGAGGTGTAGATCTCTTATTGGTTGGTTTGAAGTTGGTGAAGTAGCTTTGATAGGCCCTGAGTTGGTACATGAGGCCATGGATAAAGTTTGGCTTATTAAAGAAAGTTTAAGAACGGCTCAAAGTCGATAAAAGTCCTATGCCGATATTAGAAGAAGAGATCTTGAGTTTGATGTGAATGATTGGTTTTACCTCAAAATTTCACCCATGAAGGGTTGAATGAGGTTTGGTAAGAAAGGGAAGCTTAGTCCCCGATATGTAGGCTCATATCAGATTTTGAGACGTATTGGTAAGGTTGCTTATGTACTTCAGTTACCCAATTAATTGGCATCGATGCATCTAGTTTTCCATGTCTCCTTGTTGAAGATATGTTTTGGCGATCTGACAACTATAGTACCGGTTGAGATGTTGGACAGGCAAGTCAAGAAGTTGAGAAATAAAGAAGTTGCTTCCATCAAAGTTTTGTGGAGGAATTAGTTAGTTGAGGGTGCTACTTGGGAGGCCGAGGCCGATATGATGTCCCGTTATCCTCATCTCTTTCCTTCTACCCCTACTCTAGCTTGAGGTATTGAGTTCCTCATGATTTATTCTTTTGGTGTCATGTGTCTTAGATATTCCCATGATTTCCTCATTTATGTATGTTCATGAAAATGCTTATATTTTGAGAAAAAGAGTCAACTTGATCGTATTCTACATGTTTAGGTGCATTTGAGTATGAGTTGCATATAGACTTCATCATATGATGTTTTGAACATGCTTTAGCTTGGAGTTGACGTTTCGTCCTTGGATATGTGCATTTATGTAATTGCATGCATGTTGGGCTGTTAGGTTTAAGTTCCTACGCTCCTTATGATGTCTTGAATCTCATTCGAGGATGAATGATCCCAAGGGGGAGATAATATAACACCTCGAATTCGAAAATACATGAAAACTTTCAGTTTTGAGAAATCTAGTGCGAGTTCCGACGGTGCCATCCACGGCCCGTGGAACAAGCCACGGACCATAGGTAAGGTCTAAGATTGGCCAAGCAAGTTTTCAAAAATTTTAAGTTTTCTGTATTTTCTGACAGTTCACCAACACGGTCTGTCGTCCAATGCACGAGTCATAGGTAGGTTTCATAGGAGAGTCCCAGACTTAGAAAGATTTCAGAGTAAGAAGTCGAGAACGACAACAATGACCTAAGGTCCATCGTCTAAACCATGGTCTGTAGGAAGGGGTCCGTCGTTGGTTTTCTAGTAATCGTGTTTCTGATGTCAACGACGGCCGAACAGGATGGCCTGTAGGTCGAACCACGGATCGTGGTTCCCCACCATCGTTGACGACGACATTTATTTTAGGGGCTTCTTGGTCTTTATCCCAAATTGTTTTAATTCAATACTATGTCATTTTGCCCTATTTTTGAACCCCTATATAAGTATTTCAACCCCAAATTTACCCAATGGAAATCATTCTCTCAAATATTTCTCTCTCTAGAAAGCTTGAAGAAGAAGGGTCCAACCTAGGGTTTTAAGTCAAGTCTCCAATTCCACTATTGAAGTTAAGCAAGCGGCATTGAGGTATGATATTTTTCATCCATGGAGCCCCTTCCTCCATGGAGTTTCCAAATTCTCCAATTTACAAAGCTAGAATTCCCCAATTGAGTTACGATTTTATTCCATGTCATGGGTTCCTTTAATTATTGATTTACTTGATGTTTATGATCTATCAAGCATGAATTAAGATAATTACATGATTTTATAATGAATTCCCATGAACCCGTGTCTAACTCATATTTTCTAGTTATTGATGATTGAAAGTCGGTTTTGAGCCATAAAAGGCGAATTATGGAATTATGCATATTCTTATGAAATTGATGTAAATGTTTTTAAGGATGCTTTCAGACTGAAGTATCAATGATGTTGTTGTTGTTGTGTTGTTGAAAGGATTTCTCATATACATATGAAATCATGATTGTGAAAGGTTTTCTCACATAATAAGGGTTCTTAGGGTTGAATGCTCTTCTCACCTAAAATGAACCACTGTTAAGGAGCTATTCTAATGTTGAGGCAAGAGGCGATTACCCATGCTCTCTAATTGAAAGACAAGCGGCGATTACCCCTGTCACGTGATGTAAGGACAAGAGGCGATTACCCATGTTCCTTCAAAAGCTAAGATGAATATGTGTAACACACCGGAAACTAGTAGCCTTAACTAGAGGTTGTCGTAAAGTTAAAGTCGTAAAATTTTCTTCTCATACTTAGAATGAGAGGTTTAGGGGTTAAACATCAAGGTACGACTCCCCAAGGACCAACCAAAGGTCTTTGAGGAGGACCCTAAAGTCTACCCCCAAACCTGCCCAAAACAGTGACCCACGGAGGGTCCTACGCCCCGTAGGGTGGTCCACGCTCAGTGGGAGAGGCTCGTGGGTCAAGGGGACCAAGTGAGGAGTTCCAGTAACTCAACCCATGCCTCACCAGCATGGGCCATGGGTCCAACCACGGTCCGTCAGTGAGGGTCGTGGGTGGGCACCTGGAAACTGCCTCTTGGCAGTTAATGTAGGGGTAGTTTAGGTAATTCCTAATTTAATTAGTATTAAGTGAGGTTGTTTTGTGTGGTTTTAATACATCTATATAAACCTTTTTAATTAATTAACCAACCCATTCACTTCATAAAATCCCAAAACCCAAATCACAACAAACTTTCCCCCAAATATTTCTCTCTCTAGAACTCCAAGGAAGAAGAAGAAGAAAGGTGAAGGTAGGGTTGAAAAATCAAGCTTTTATCATCAATTCGTGGAAATTCTTCAATAAGGAATAGTAGTTCTTCATCTATGGGTAGCCTTCACCCATAGTGCCTCTTCAAAACCCCCCATTTCAAAGTTAGAAAACTCAAAAGTTAGGGTTTGACTTCAATCTCATGGATTCCTTTCAACTTCGTTTTTAAAGGTTGAATTATGTTTGTTTATGGATATATTGGTGATTTTACATGATTTTAAGTTGAATTCCTCAAGAATCCATGAATTACCCTATTTTCTCAAATTGGATCTTAAAGTGTGGGTATGGATTGATACAAGTAGAATGTTATAGAATTATGAATGTAATGAATTTATTACTTGAATTATGTTATTATCCATGTCTGATGTAGTAATTCTAGATGTGTTGATGAATCATGATCTATGGTCCTTGAAGGGCAATTTATGAGAATTATGCATGATTATGAGATTTATGTGTATGTTTTATGAACACTTTGAGAGTAATGTGATTATGACTATGATGTAATTGTGGTGTTGTTGAAAGACTATTCTCACATACACACACTTATGAATGAAGTATGAATGAAGTTTCTATGATTATGATAATGATGATGTGTTGATTGAAAGGCTATTCTCGATTATACACTTGTGAATGAAGATGACATGTTGTGAAAGGTTTTCTCACAATATGGGGATTCTTAGGTTGAAAGGCTATTCTCACCTATTGAATCTATGAGCTATCTTATGACTGATGTGGGATGGAGATGGATGCTCATACGTGAGTTGAGGCGGGGTATCTAGTAGCAATCTCCATATCCCATTTCTTCCATAATAATGAACTAAAGTAATGAAATGTTAAGTACTCCGTGGGGAATAATGCTAAGCACCGAGTGGATATTGATTAAGATGGAAACTCATACGTGAGTTGAGGCGGGGTTTCTAGTAGAAATCTCTTGAGAGAGATGCCCATACGTGAGTTGAGGCGGGGTATCTAGTAGCAATCTCCTTATCCCATAACTATGTGCCTTCATAGGTTATTAGCTAGTGGATCCACCTAAGCTAAATGTTACCGGTTCTATCTTAGGAAAGTAGATCAACCCTTTTCGGTGTGGGTAACACCGAATTCCATGATTTTCTCACATAGTCTATGTCGGTTAAGGCTTACCCCTACAATAAATAATTATGAACTATGGCTCCTCAAGAAGCACTACTTAGTGTGGGTGGGGGTATGGGACTTCATCCATGCATTGCACAAGTAGGCTTTGAGAGTAGTTATGGTGTGTTCCTTCTATGTTATGAATGTTTATGAAATGAAGTATGCTTAATGTGGATTGTTGCTACGAGTTGCTTTCCTTAATATGATGTAATAAATGTGAATGTTTCCTTGTCTATGAGCATGAACAAAGGATGAGATCAAATAATGGTAAGTATGATTATGTTGGCCTAAAAGTGGTACTTAGTATAGATGGGATTATGGAATCTCTATCTATGCATTGCACAAGTATAACTTAGGGTTACTTATGAGATTGTCCTATTATGCTATGATGATCTATATGTTGAATATGCTTATGACTTGTGCTTTTACACTAAAGTTCATGATGATTTTCAAACTTGGTAAAGTGCGTGCTTTTCAACTAAAATGTCCTTTTTAGCATGTTTTCAAGGTTTTTATGCATGGCTATCATACTTAGTGCATTTTTGTACTAACACATATTTTCTACATTTTTCTATAAGTGTAGGCTCTGGTTCTTAAGGTGATCTTCTAGTGGTTCAAGCTTTGATCGACTATTCTCCTAGCTTGTGGTGAGTCCTCAAGATTCGAGGACGCATGAGTCATTTGTAGTTCCTTTCTAGTTATTTCATTGTTGAACTATATTGTAAGGGTTGTGTCCCTATTTGATCCAAAGATTGTATTAGCTGGCTAATTGAGACAAGTCTAGACTTCCGCTTGCTTTTATAAAAGACTTCGATTGTATGGATAAAGTTTTAAAATTCGTATCATTTCTTTTATCTTATGTTATGATATGCTAAGGGACTTGTATGAGACCTTTCGGGGTTGAGTACGCCTTGTCACATCTAGGGGGTACTCCTGGGTCATGACAATATGATTAAGAACTATTTCGTGGAAGTTAAGCTTAGTACCAAGCGGACATGTGGCAATTTCCCGTGTCCCATAAACTATGGGCCAACATAGGATTGTCTAGATAGACATTAGATAGTGGATCCACATAAGCTAGAAGTTCATGGTCCTTACCTTGGCAAGTAGAACACCCATTTTCGGTGTGGGAGACACCGGATTCCATGTTACTAACTCTCATGGTCTTATATGTCGGTTAAGTCTACTTTCCACAAGCAAGCTAAGATGAACTAAGGTTACTTCAAGAAGTATCGTACGTATGTTTTAAGATGATGTTCACTTGCATTGATCATGTTTTACGACTTATGTTTTCTAACATTCAAGTTTCGTGTTTCAGCTTGATCATTTCATGCTCATGAAAATGTCTCCTTTTTAGCATGATTTTATATGTTTTTATGCATGGCTGTCATACTTGGTACATGTTTGTACTAACGCATACTCTTGTCTACAATTCTCCAAATGTAGGGTCCGACAGTCAGGGTTCCTAGTTTCGTGGCTAGAGTTCTTTGAGGATATTTCGAGCTTTGGTGAGTCCTCATGCTTCGAGGACCGGACATTTATTATTTTTAGTCTTTCCTTACTTTCAGTTTTGGAACATGATGTAACACCCCAGAAAATAAGTAGGCTTACTAGAGCTAAACGTGAAGGTTAACGTCAAGGAAGAAGGGCAAGAGCCAAGGAAAGTGGGAAAGAGCCACGGCTAGGGGCAAGGCTGCCCAAAAATTGGCCAAGGCACTGCCCACCATGACCACGAGGGTCTTCACGACCCGTGGTGCCACCAGTGGTGGTGAGGCAGTGAGCCCACAAAAGTTGCCCCAAGGTTGGCTCCCCTTCACGAGCCACTTCACGGCTCGTGGGAAGGCTCGTGGGGTTTCCTTCACCTTGTGGGGCTTGTGTCAAGGTAGCCTAGTTACTTGTCAAGGGACCACGGGCACCTTCAAGGGCCGTGGTACCCTTGACGGCTCGTGAACTTGGGCGTGGTACCTGGATACCCCACTTTAAAGTGGGGGTTATTTTAGGTAATTCCTTTTTAAGTTAGTATTAAGTGTGGTCATTTTGTATAGTTTTAATATACATATATAAGCCTTTTTAAGTCATTAACCAACCCATTCACCTCATTAAATCCCAAGACCCAAATCAAAATCCTAAAAGTTCATCTTATCCAAAAATTCTCTCTCTAGAAAGTTCCAAGAAGAAGAAGAAGAAGGAAGTTGAAGCTAGGGTTGAAGGAGCAAGGTTTTCTTCTCAAATTCATTGTATTTCAAAGCTAAGGTATGGTATCTCTTCATCCATGGAGCCCCTTCAAAACCCCCAATTTCAAAGCTAGAAATCCCAAAAGTTAGGGTTTGACTTCAATCTCATGAGTTCCTTTCAAAAACTTTTCTAATGATTGATTTATGATATATTATGTATTAATTGATGATTGCCTATGGTTTTTATGTTTAATTCCCCCAAGAACCCATGAAACCCCCATATTACTCAATTATGATCTTGTGATGTGGGTTTGTTGATTATAGAAGAATATTATGAGATTATGCTTGTAGTAATTGAGCTAATTGAATTATGTTATTATCCATGTCTAATGTAGTAATTCTAGATGTCTTGATGGAATATGATCTATGGTCCTTGAAGGGAAAAGTATGAGAATTATGCATGATTATGAGGTTTATATATGTGCTTTAAGAACACTTTGAGAGTAAAGTGATTATGATTATGATCTTGTTGTTGTGTTGATTGAACGGTTATTCTCAATTACACACCTATGAATGAAAATGACATGTTGTAAAAGGTTTTCTCACAATATGATGATTCTAAGGGTGAAAGGCTATTCTCAACTATTGAATCTATGAGCTATCTTATGAATGATGTTGGATTGAGTGTTGATACATTCTTCCATGAAAATGAACTCAATTTATAATATGATAAGTACTCCGTGGGGTTAATGCTTAGCACCGAGTGGATATTGACATGAGATGGAAGCCCTCACGTGAGTTAAGGCGGGGTTTCTAGAAGCAATCTCTTGAGATGGATGCCCTCACGTGAGTTGAGGCCGGGTATCTAGTAGCAATCTCCTTGTCCCATAACTATGTGCCCTCATAGGTTATTTAGCTATTGGATCCACCTAAGCTAAGTTAATGGTTCTACCTTAGGCAAGTAGGACAACCCTTTTCGGTGTGGGTAACACCAGATTCCATGTTAATCTCATATTGTCTATGTCGGTTGAGGCTTATCCCCACTATGATTGATTATGAACTATGGCTACTCAAGAAGCTCTAGTTAGTATGGGTGGGAGTATGGGATCCTATTTATGCATTGCACAAGTAGGCTTTGAGGGTAGTTATGGTGTGTTTCTCTTATGTTGTGAAGGTCTATGAAATGATGTATGTTTAATGTGGATTGTTGCTAAGAGTTGCTATGAGTGATTGAAGGTGGATGTTCCCTTTTCTATTAGTATTAAACTAAGGATGAGATCAAAGTATGGTAAGTATGATTATGATGGCCTAAAAGTGGTACTTAGTATGGATGGGATTATGGGATCTTATCCATGCATTGCACAAGTATGACTTAGGGTTACTTATCAGATGGTTCTCTTATGACATGAAGATCTAAGTATTGACTATGTATATGAACTATGCCTCATGATGATTAATGTTTACATTATGTCTATGATGGACTTTATGCTTATGATTATGTTGTCATCCTTTATGCTGTGATGATCTATATATGAGTTATGTTTATGAGTTACGTTTTCCACGTATCTCTATGATGATGTTCAAAATTGGCATATAGCATGGTTTCAACTAAAATGTTCCTTTTAGCATGTTTTAAAGGTTTTTATGCATGGCTATCATACTTAGTGCATTCTTGTTCTAACCCATATTTTTCTACATTGTTCCCAAGTGTAGGGTCTGGCAACATTGAGTTCCATTCTTGTGGATAACTTTCTAGTAGGCAAAGGAGTTGAAGACTTGGTGAGTCCTCATAGTATCGAGGATGTGACCACCTTTCCTTTATGTTTTAGACTATTGTATGGGCTGCGTCCCAAGGTTTTATTCAAGAGTATTAGATGGTTTGAGACAAAGTGTTATAGACTTCCGCTTGCTTTTATAAAGACTTAGATCGTAAAGATAATGTTTTAAAATTTTCACATCATTTCTAATTAATTTATGTTATGATATGCTAAGTGGATTATGTTAGGCCTTTCGGGGTCTATATAGTACGCCATGTTACAACTAGGGTGTATCCCTGGGTCGTGACACATGATGTACGGGCTACGCCCAGATTCATTTGTATGTACTAGATGGCTTTGAGACGATGTTTAGATTTCCGCTTTTCTCTATAAGACTTTGATATGGTGAAATTATCTTTTAAATCTCTTTATTCTATTATCTTGTATTATGAATTCTAAGTGGCTTGTATGGGGCCTCTCGGTGTCTCATACGCCATGTTACGTGTCACGACCCATGGGTACCCCTTAGATGTAACATGGCGTACAAGACCCCGAGAGGCCTCATACAAGCCACTTAGCTTTCATAGTCAAGATAATAGAAATCCATAAGATTTAAAACATTTTCAACATAACCAAGGTTTTATAAAACGAAGAGGAAGTCTAATACACTTTTCTCAAAAACCATCTAATACAATAGAATCTCGGGACGCAGCCCATACAACAATATTCAAAACTCAAAATGAAAAGAACATAAGGAAAGTAGTGGCCATATCCTCAGATGAATGAGGACTTGCCAATCTTCAACTTCTTCTTCTAGTAGAGATCCTAGCCACGGCAATGAGAATCGGGGATGCCGGACCCTACATTTGGATTAAAAAAATGTAGGCAAGAGAATGTGTTAGTACAAATATGTACTAAGTATGATAACTTGCATAAACATAACATAAACATTAGACAACATAAGTCATAAAGCATAAAAAATGTACATCATAGATCATCTCAACATGTAAGGAATACTTCTTGAAGTAACCTCAATTTATCCTTACTCATCATGGAAGGCAAACTGAAGCAACAATCCAAGCTCATCACCTATCATAACATATCCTAGCTTATCTTTTAAGGACATTGGGAATCACCTCTTACCTTACTATAATGGATCAAGGGTAATCGCCTCTTATCCTTCTTACTTTGGGATCATGGGTAGTCGTCTCTTGTCCAACTTGCATTATAGAAACATGGTTAATCGCCTCTTGTCCTTACATCATGTGACATGGGTACTCGCCTTTTGTCTTTTACTTAGTATCATGGGTAATTGCCTCTTATTCTTCTCATTAGAGGTCATGGGTAATCGCCTCTAGCCTCATCTATTTCATAGTTCCTAATCTTATATTCATTTTAGGTGAGAAGTCCTTTCAACCTAGAATCATTCAATGTGAGAAAGCCTTTCACATTCATATACAAGACAATCATGTGGGAAAATCCCTTCCACAACAATCACATCAATAATAAATAATTAATCACATATGCTTCACACTCAAAGCAATTAGTATCATAAATCATCACATATGCTTCAATCTCAAAGCAACTCATATTGTATCTTATTTATCCTATAAGAATACACATAATTCCATAAATTTTCCTTTCATAAAGTAAAATCCATTTTTATTCAATTTCATCTTAGAATCATGGGTTAAGTATGGGTACATCGAATTTCATCATAAAAAGTATAGAATCCTCTCAATTCATGCATAATCAATCATAATTCAATCAATTGAATCAACATTCAAAAAGACCCATTACATAGAAGAAAACCCTAACTCAAATTGGGGGAATTTCTAATTTTCAAATGGAAAACTTAGGGGCTCCATGGATACAATGATTCCATGGATGAAAAGCTATCATACCTTGCTATCAAAGCCCATAAACAATCGGAGAATGGAGACTTGACCTTGAGCCCTAGCTTCAACCCTTCTTCTTCTTCAAGTTTCTAGAGAGAGAAATATTTGGGAAAGGAAGAACCTAATTTCTTTTGGTGAATTTGATAGAATAACTTGAATGGGTTGAATTTCAGGTTAAAATCACTTATTTAGGGGTCCTAGGGATGGGCAAAAATGACATAGTATTGTTTTAAAGAAATCTGGAAAAGACCCAATTGCCCTCGAAATTACAGCTGACTTAGCCCCCACACGCCACCCTTCACGAGCCGTCAAGGACTTCACGGCCCGTTGTGGCAGCCGTGGTCTTTGACCAGTGGCTTTGCAAACCACCCCAAAAACCCACCTTGCTTCACGACCCCTTCCACGAGCCATCAAATGGCTCATGTGGAGGGTTAACATTTTGGCTAGCTACTGCCTCTCCTTTCACGGGCATCACCATGTCAAGTGATTCCCACCACGAGCCGTCTAGGTGCTCGTGGGAGGGGATTCCTTTTTGGATTGACTTTGTGAGCCTTCACGGGCTACACCATGGCTCGTGGTTCCCTTCACGGCTCGTCTGATCCTTGTGAAGGGTGCCCAGGCTCAGTCCTTGGCTTGTGACTTCTCAGTTGGTCCCTTGCTTAGCCTACTAGATTCTGAGGCGTTACATTATGCCTAGGGGGATACCTTGGGTCGTGACAGTAAAGGAAAGTGACATTCAAAAGACGGTCTTTCGAACTCGGTATGGTCATTAAGAGGTTTAGGTAATATCTTTGGGATTGACTAATGCCCCCGACAACTTTCATGGACTGTATGAATAGAGTGTTCAAACAATATCTTGACATATTTCTGATTGGGTTTATTGATAATATTTTGATTGTATCACAAAGTGAGGATGATCCTGTTGATCATCTAATAATAGTTTTGCAAATCCTCATTATCAATTTTTTTGCTAAGTTTAGCAAGTGCGAGTTTGGGTTGAGGTCTGTTGCTTTCCTTGGCCATATTATCTCCGGTGATGGTATTCAAGTAGATCCTAGGAAGACAGAGGTGGTTAAGAATTGGCATAGATCTTTTTCCACTTCGGACATTCCGAATTTGATGGATTTGGCTGATAACACTCAAACTACTCTTCGAAACCAATTAAAAGAGTAAGTGGTTGTCGTCAATAAAAATACCAGACTAAGATTCGGGGTCGAATCCCACAGAGAATGGTATATCACAGAGAATTCTATCAAGAAATTTGTAATGTAGATTCATTCATTTGTAATAGTAAAAATAAGTGGGTAGATGATTCTCCCAAATTTACGAAAAGGGTTTTGTTATCAATAGTCACTTTTGAACTAGAATTTCAGAAAATCTGATAAGTAACAAGTAATCTAGGGTTGCAAGGATTGGAAACTGATATCACATAGGGGTAATTGTGTTGCTCTATAGTGATGAATATTCATGGATAGGCTGGGTCATCTTCAATGACACTAATTATCTTTCGATCTTGTAGCATCAATTCATAGAATATCCTTTCAGTCTCATATATGTGCAAAAAATAAACAACCCAATACCTTACTTTATTTTCTCTTTCGATATAGAAATAGGTCAAATAGATCCAACTTATAACCTCTATTTTCAAGTAAGTTATAGACATCAAACCTAAATTGCTAGTACCGAACTAATTACCCACTCCAATCAATCTCTTTCGAGCATCAATCAAAAATTATAAGTAGGAATTCAGCTTACAACCATAACCCAAAAGTTAACCACATGCTAATTGGCCCAAATCCATGTATGAACAGCAACAAAACAGAGCATAACACGATACCCACTGGATTAAATCAACACCCAACCCCATGAATGCACCCCTAGATCTAGGGGTTTTAGGCACCCATCACAAAGTGTAAAGAATTTATATCTTGCATGAGAGAAGTCATTAGTAACATGAAATTAAGCTATTACAAGCATACCCTCTTTGGATTCAACTTCAATTTATCAATTTTAAGAGAAAAAGTTGAAAAACCCCAAAAACTAAAAGTGTTCTTAACAAAGTAAAAGTGTTTCTCTATCTAAAATATTTAAAACTTTTCTTACCTTTAGAAATCTTGGAACCTCCGAAAACATTTTTTTCACTCCTTTGGGCTATTTACAGTTTCCCAAAAATTGGCACAAAACTCACTACTTGACCCATTGGCGACGTTAGTCGGTCTCTTTGATCTCATTCAATGAATCACCAACTTCTCCTCAGTTCACCTTTCTCTTGCTTTAGGCTACAGGTGTTTGAACCTCAGTTGGCGAGCTCGTTCGAGTCTATCTTTCACACTTGGAGAATCGCCGAGTATCACCTTTGTTCGCTTTTTTTTAAGCCTTTAATTTTTCTACAAATATTGTCACCTTTGGCGATGGTCACCTTGCTCTCCCTTTGCATTCGGAGAGTCATCGTTCCTCTTTTAGTCTGCCGATATGCCTCAATTAGTTAAATTTTTGTGCACTGTCAGCTTGGGCGAGGTCATGTCCTAATCTATCCGCCCTTCATGTTAGGCGATCACCAATGTGGAGTTTACAATTCTTTTCATGTCTTGGCCCTTTTTTCATACATTCATTATTGCCTTGTCTTTACCTTCATAGTTGCAAATCATCAAGATATTATTAGAAAAGGAAAAAATTAGGCATTGAGGAAATGAATTATTGAGTTAAATAGGCCTCAAATGAGTGTAAATTTGTCACTCATTAACACCCCCAACTTAAATTTTTGATTGTCCTCAAGTAAATCAAGAACACAAATATCTCAACAAGGGTTTCTACAATAGTTCTCAATGAGAGCTGACATGCAAGTGTCATTACAAGACTACTCTCAACAACGTGCTACACTCAATTATTATCAAAAAGCTTCAATTGATGACTAGCTAGTATCAAACCAAGATCAAGCTCACTATAGCATCTTTTCTAATGCAAGACCATGCTTCAACCCATGCCTTCAAGGGACCTCACATCAAGAACGATTCCATGTTCTCATAATAAAAATTAGTAAAGCAATAAGGAATCAATACAACTCTCACTCTCCCAAAAGATAAATACATGCAAGCTTCGTCCCATAGGTTTGCCCATATTTTCCAATCATCAACCTAGTTTATGCAAGATCTCAAGGGTCTTTTAGGCTTGTAATAGGGTGAGGGTTAAGGTATGGTCAATTTGGCTCGGTGAATTCATTTTTTCAAAGCATTGTGGTAATCTTTTTCACCTCTTCTCAAGTTTTTTACATTTCTTTTCATTTGAGAACTAAAACTTTGATTTCTCTGTCACATTATTTGGAATCCCCTTTTTATTTCACCAAACTCTCTTTTTCATTTCAAATTTTCAAATGTTGTTGATAACACTTTTTATATTTAAGGAGTGGTTCCTTCTTTTTTATAACAAACTTCAAAGTTGAGTCTCATTTCATTTTCCTTTTTCTTTCACTTGTCTTTCATTCCTCAATCCTTTCCACATCCCCAACTTAGGCTTTTGGCCTAAGTTGGCTATTCAAATGTACCAATGCTTCAAAAAAGATTTTGGGTGAGAAGTTAGGGACAATTTGGCTTAAGAGTATGGTTGTCAACAAATGGTTTAGGCTCAAATGGTGTCAAATAGATGTACATCTTCACAAGGTAGTCACAAAAGATATGGAAGTTCAGGTTCCCTCTTTAAAATATCTACCCAAGATCAATCCTGACACTTACCAAGGCTAGACAGTTAGACTAACAAGGCAAATTCTAGGATTCCACGAGAATGCTTTCAAGTAACCACAGATGGAACTTCAAGCACAATCATTTATCACAGTTTGAAAAAATCAAAAGCTTACGTGTGATGTTCATTGCAAGGCTCACATCAAAACACAGCTAGTCAGCACAATATTCAAAAAGATCGTACAAAATTGCAACCACATTGATTTATTTCTTCCAACACAAACACTATACACCATGTTCATCATGAGTATTATTCAATACATCAGTATTGAACATAATTGATCCTTGAATTATTATCAATGAAAACTCAAGCATTTCATGATTTCCAAAACTCATGGGGGTAATTGAAAATTTGAGAGAAAAAGAAAGAGACCAAAAGAGATAAGCCAATTGAAGCACTATAATATAAACTAAAACAAAATACCACAACATCCAAAAACTAAAAATACAAAATACAAAGTAAAGGGGAATATTGGCAGAAGTGCCCTCACCCCACCAAAGAGTAAGTGCGGTGTCCTCAATGCAAAAGAGTATGGGAGGAAAAGTGAAAATGTCCCTCTAAAAAGCTATGCTCGTGGAATGCTCTTAGCGGAAGGAGTGGTATCATTCGGGGCATCAGGCCATAATAAGATCACAAGAGGCAGCAGGGTAGGCTAATCAGAGGCATTAGTGCCCAGCATAGCAATAGGAGGAATGGTGGAGTCTGAAGAGACTCCACTGGTCCCAATGACGGAGGTATCCTTAAGGGATCTCTTCAAAGCCGCACAGACCATCGTCTCTTTAGCATCCTCCAACTCAGTTAGTGTCAATGAAACTCTTTGCTTAAACTTCTCTCTCCTCAGCTCCTGCTCGTCTGTCTCCTTGGTCGAATCATCATCAGCCCTATCATCCTCTCATGTATCATCCTCAACTCCACCATCAGTTATATCATCAACAGTTGGCTGGTCAGCCACACCATAAGGAAGCTCACTACTAGGACAAGTCAGGGGCATGGACACCGGCATATCAGGTAGGAGAACATCTCCCCCAAATCATCAAAATATTCATAGACCTCAGGTGGTCTATATCCTCCCTCAAGGTGTTAATCTCACCCCTCATAGTAGATAGCAGAGTCATTCTATCCTCAGCCTACTCCCAAGCCTCTAACCTATGAGGTTGTCCAATTTCACACCATGGGACTCGATCGAAGCCTCACAGTAAATCAATCTATCTCTCATCGGAGCTACATGATAACACTCAACTACACCTTTTATAATTCAAAGTGATCACTAAAAAGTATAAACCCAACAATGAGTTGGGGTCAATCCCACAAGGAGTGATATGGTAAAGAATTCAAGTACGAAGTATCGGAGTGTTCTAATTTCTTGTAGAATCTAAATAACTAACACGCGACATTATATAAATGAAAAGGTTTTAATTATCAATATCAAGAGAGTTTGGTAACCAATTGATAATAGAAACATCTAACACGGAGTTTGAACAAGTATAAAGAGGGCCTTAGGAGTGTGTGAGTAATTGAATACTAATTTCGCTCAATGGGTAATTATCAATTGCTTTAATTTGTTGAATCTCAATGGGTAGGATGGATTTTGTATATAATAGCTATTTCTTAATCAGCTATCTTGTGTCAAGTAAGTTCTCTCGAACCTCAACAAGCATCACAATACAAAACAACCCAATTCCTTAACTTAACCCAGTTTCTCAAGATAGGTTGTAAACACATAATCCAATACAATTATCAATCACTTATTATACTCTATGCATCATTAACAAGCATACATCGAGAGCTAAGACTAGAACTAAATTTGCAACTTCAGTTCATAGATTAAAACATGAATAAATGATTGAACCCATTTCAAAACAACATTAATAATAAAAATTGACAATACCCACAAGCTAATCTATGTATTCAATTACATAATCACACCCCTAAGGAAATGCGATTTAGCCAATCCTAGCAAAAAGCAAGAAATCATTACCAAGATGATGTTCCATCGAATTGACAAAATCTCCAAAGCTTAAATGCTAAAATTAAGACTTAAACCTTGAATCCACAAAAATATAAGCTCTATAACCTCCAAGAGTATTCAATAATGTCTAAATATGTGAAAAACTCTAAAAACTGTGTAATACACTCTGTAAGACTCTCTTTTCTCTTTTTATAAAATCAATTTTATACGTTTTGAAAAATTTCCCAAAATGTCAAAACGCGGGCTCACTTAGTGAAGTTAGTCGGAATCCTCAATCGACTCGGTGATCCGCCAACAGGCCCTTTTCTCACCTTTTGGATTGACTTCTGCATCAAATCTTTCTGGAAGATTAGGCTAGCTAAGTCCCACTCGCTGATCAATTCACGAACCGCCAAAATGCCTTTTCACTCACCGAATTGGCTTAATTCCTGGGCTACTTCGCTGGAATATTTGGCGAGCTAGAGGATCACTCGGCGCATCGCCCGAGTGGCTTTTGCGAGCTCTAGCCTTTCTTTTCTTCAGCATTTCTAACTTTTTTGCTTCTTTTCGCATCATAATATCCTTGCCTTTTTCTTAAGCCTTCATTGCTGCACATAAACAAATTAACATCAGTTATGAACACAAAATAATCATTGAGGACACTAATTCATTCAGTAACAAGCCCTAAATGAGTCAAAATTCCCGACTCATCAACACCCTAACTTAAACTTTTTCTTGTCCTCAAGTAAACTACAAGATCAATCAGGCCAATAAGGATGTCTACAATTAGTGCTCTGATTAACGTATCAACTACACCTCATCTGATACTAGGTGTAGACGATCGTTAAGCAGTATAAACCCAACAAAAGAGTTGGGGTCAATCCCACAGAGAGTAGTTTTGTTTGAATTCAAATATGAAGTTACAGCAGTGATCTTTGTAGCTGAAAGAATAAAGGTTTACGGAAACTATTAATAAAATCTAAAGGGTGACATCAATGTCAGGATAAGGGCTATTAGATCAGGAATCAATCTCAACAATTAACTAAGGACAATGAAATAGAAGAAATATACTTGGGGGATTGACAAATCAATTGCTAACTCAACTCAATAGGTGTTAATTGATAATTAAAAGTGCTAAATCTTCGTGGGTAAGATGAACTTTAGATGAGGTACTTTTCTCTCGAACAACTACCTCGCTTCAATTGAGTTCTCTCGAACCTCAACGTGCTAAGCATGGAGACTAGCCCACAACTTCACTACATTCACTCTCTCGAGCTAAATACATAGAATGAGTCTTGTGATTCACTCTCTCGAGCTGAACCCACCATAACCCAATAACTACGAGTGCCAACTTATCACCTTAGTTTCATACTTCTCTTTCAAGCAAGCATAAAACACTAAATAAATTGAAATAGACAATCAATAGAGTAGGTAAACAACAGCAATAAGTCAGATCCACTTCGAATTAGCACTAAAACTAATAACAACAAACACCCATCAAGCCAAAATCAGCAATTAATCACATTATCAAACCTCCAAGATTGGGGTTTTAGCTAATCATCATAAAAGGAAAAAATTCAGTACCTACTACATGATCCATAGCTGGGTATTGAAAATCAAAGTTCTAGGATGAATAATATCTTTTCTATTACAACACCCACTCGAAATCTCTTCCTTAAATATCTTAAAATCAACAACAATAGTGTTTTTGTTCTCTCTATTTCATTCTGTAATGACTAAATGACTTCTCTCTCTTCCAAAAGTTAATTTATACTGGTCTGAGATGCTGCTATTTGGGGTCATTCGGCGAGGAAAGTGGGGAATCGCCGACCAGTCGACGACTCACCAATAGTTCCAGTCCATCGCCCCTTTCTTCTTCACCGTTTCCTCATTCAGACACTGTAACTTTAGGCAATCTAGATCGGGATGTCCAATCACTTCCGCGATGCGCCTTTCAGTCCTTTAGCTCGCCAATTCAATTTCGTCTTGGTCTTGATCAGTGCGTTCGGCGGTACCATTTTCCTTCGCCAATGCAGTCGGCGATTTGCAAACGGAGAACGCAGTTCGCCTAAGTTTTCCCCATTTCAGGCTTAGTATTCTGTAAAATTAGGCGGTCTAGGGGCGACTCGGCGATTCGCCGAGTTCTCTTGGCGGTCCTCAGGCCTTCTTGTCTCTCCTTTCTCAGCTTGTGTTGCTCCTTTTTCCTGTTAGTGTCCTTGCTTTGTTCGTCAAGCCATATACCTGGAAATCAAGGATTTACCATCAGTTTATGGCACAAATTAAGCATTAAAGGACACTAAATCTATATAAACAAAGCCCTAAATGAGTCCAAATCCAGGACTCATCATGCTTCTTTAGACTCAACATGAAAGTGCTCACAAGGTTCGATCCAAACATGCAATGTTCAATTGTGCACTCAAAGTTACCAACAGTGACTCACCATCATCAATTAGAGTTCATGCTCACAAATACTCACTTCAACTGTAAATTCATGCTCAACAAAATTATTAGAATGCTCTCACATCAAGAATGATTTCATGCTCTCACGAAGCCAGTCAAGGATTACAATTTAGGAATCAAAATAAACTTTCACACTCCCAATGAGAAAAACATGCATGATTTTATCCATAGGCTAGCCCGTATTTTTCAACCAACACATCACTTGGCATATGCAAGATCAAATAGGTCATTCAAGGCTTGTAATAGGGCTGAGTGTAAGGGTATGATTAATTTGGCTTAGTGACTTTACCTTCATAAAGCATGGCTCAAGTTTCACTTCTTTTCCTTTTCTTTCATTATTTTCAAATTCACAATTCATCCTTGGCCTATTCATAGCACACAAAATCTTTGGTATAGCTCATCGGACAGCTCTTTTATTTCCACAACAATGCACAACGGATACAAATTTATTATTTCTTTTTTTTCTCTTTTCTCTTCTTTTTTATATAGGGGTTCCATCTTTTTCTTCACCACATATCCCCAAGGATGAATTCCACTAACTTCTTGCTCGTTTTCTTTCCTCATTCTTACCACCCCTAACTTAGGCTTTTGGCCTAAGTTTGCTATTCAAACAAACCAATGCTTCACGAAGGTTAAAGGTGGGAAAGACATGGCAATTTCAACAACCGGTTTAGAACATTTGCGTTCATGTTTCATTCTAAGAAAAGGTTAGGCTCAAATGGTGCCAAGCTAGGTTCACACACTCACAAGGTGGTCACACAATGATATAGCAATTAGGTTCACTCTAAAGAACTCATGCCTAAGATCATTTCCTTCATTCATCAATGCTAGTCAATTGGACTAACGGGACAAGTTCTAGGTATAATAATGCACACATTTCAAGTAAACCTCCCCACACATGA
Organism: Solanum etuberosum; assembly: GCA_029582245.1. Classification (NCBI taxonomy): domain Eukaryota; kingdom Viridiplantae; phylum Streptophyta; class Magnoliopsida; order Solanales; family Solanaceae; genus Solanum; species Solanum etuberosum. Next base: position 171,652 of record JAJONR010000411.1, read on the forward strand.
AATTCAACACAATTATCAATCATGACTCAACAAATTAAGCTCTCGCGTGCAACGGTCATCGTAAGACTCACCTTGACAATTCGACTAGTCACAATGAGATGCTAAGATTTCACACAAGATTTATGCAACTCAAATTGCCTCGTTGGACTTGCAAAAATATATCGTTCATCAAGATCACTATTCAAATCATCGATATTGATCACAACTGACACTCAAATGTAAAAGAGAACGGTAACAATATTCACTATTAAAGCAACATGGAGAAGTTTCAAATGGAAACAATAAAATATCCCAAAAACGAAATAAAAACAAAATACAACCAAAAGGGTAGGTAGCTAGATACCTTCACCCCATAATCAAGAACTAAGCAGTGTCCTCAATGCAAAGAAAATTAAAACTAAGAGTATCAACACTGAATAAAATGAGGGGCAGTAAAGATCCCCCTGTCAAGATAAGCCTGAGGTGAACTCTAGGTCACTAGGGAGGCCTCAACCTGGGCATCAGTGCCCCACTCTACTCCAATTTTGGACGACCTCATAATGATTTGTTCTGTGCGCTTAGACCCACTAGACACTAATGTCGCCGACCCACTCAGCGATACACCGAATGGGTCTTAGTCTGTCGAATTTAACAGAGAGGGAAGCCCTTCATTGAGCTCAAAGGGCAAGTTCGATCAAACTCTGGGATCCACCGATGGAGCAGTGAGCTCGCCTAATTGTCACGACTCAGGAGTACCCCCTAGATGTAACAAGGCGTATAAGACCCCGAGAGGCCTCATACAAGTCATTTAGCATATCATAACATAAAGTAATAGAAATGAGCGGAAATTTAAAACTTTTCAATACAATCAAAGTCTTTATAAAATAAAGCAGAAGTTTAACATCATCGTCTCAAACCATCTAAACATCAAGAATAGAATCTTGGGACACATCCCATACAATAGTTCAAGACATAGAAGAAAGACATAATAGAAAGTGGTGATCACATCCTCGAATCCAATGAGGACTCACCAATCTTCACTTCCTTGAGCTACTATGATCCTAGCCACGAGAATGAGTGTCAATGTCGCCGGACCCTACATTTGATAAGAATGTAGGAAAAGTATGTGTTAGTACAATCAAGTACTAAATATGATAGCTAGCATAACAACATAAACATCATGGTTAGTCAATACAAACCATAAGCATAGTCAATGCACATAAATCAACATCATAATAAGAAAGGAATACTTTCAAGCAACCTTACTCATCCTTAAATCAAGACTAGGGTCATCCGCCTCTAGTCAAGCTTACCACATGGAAGGCATTTCTAGCAACAATCCAAGCTATTCAATTTTTACATCATAGTTCTCATTATACATACTTACTTTTAAAGACATGGGGATTCGCCTCTTTCCTAGCTTATAAAGACTAATGGGTACTCACCTCTTGCCTTGCTTAAAGGCTATGGGTACTCGCCTCTTGCTTTACTTTAAGATCATAAATCCGAGTTTGCTGCTCCAACCATTACCAAACTAATACCTATTCCATTTAGTACTTCAGGTGCTTATGTTGCGTTTAATGTTAATCCCGTAGCGGATGCGGGTACTCGCCTCCACACTATTCATCTTATGATGCGGGTACTTGCCTCCACATCATATAATGCGGGTACTAGCCTCCTCATTAATTTATAAAGATCACGGGTACTCTTCTCCATGTCCATTCATCATAATAAGAATGTGGGGACTCGCCTCTTGTTCAATTCTAAGGAATAGGGGAATCGCCTCACATCCTTTCATATGGAGGTCAAGGGTAATCGCCTCTAGCCTCATCAATTACATAGTCTTTTAGTCTAGATTAATTATAGGTGAGCAATCCTTTCAACCTAGAATCATCCATGTGAGAAAGTCTTTCACATTCATACATGCATACTTAGCAATTTATGTGGGAAGCATCCCTTCCGCAACAATGACATCAATTACCAACAATTCCTATCATAAGCTTTACTCTCAAGCCCTAGATTTCATGATCATCATCTAAGCTTCATTCTCAAGCAATTCTAATTATAATTCATCAATCCTATAATGATACATCTAAACCCACAAAGTTTCCTTTCATGGCATCAACCCAATTATATAAATTCTAGGTTAGAATCATGGAATAGGTATGGATACATGTAATTTCATTCTAAACACATGTAATTATACAAATTATATCATTAACAATCACAATCCACTCAATTAGATCAATAATCATCATAACCCATAACATTGGAAGAAACCCTAGCTAGAATTGGGGAATTCTTCATCAAATTGGAGAATTCTAGGGGACTCCATGGATGGAAGATATCCATGGATGAAGAGCTATCATACCTTGATTACAAAGCTCTCACAAGCTTGAAAATTGGAGACTTGATCTTGACCTAGCTTCACATTCTTTCTTCTTCTTCCAACTTCTAGAGAGAGAATATTTGAGAGGAGTTTTGGGAATTCTTTTGGGATTTGAGAGAATGACTTTAATGAGGGGTATTGGGGGTTAAAATTGCTTATATATGTGTTCTAGACTTAGGCAAAACCACCACTTAATTCTAATTAAAACCAGAAAAGACCCTTAAGCCCTCAACTTAACCGTCCCACAGGCCCACCCATGAGATCTCACTGACGGACCGTGGATGGACCTACGATCCATCCTGGTGAGTCGTGGTCTGGACAGAGATTTTGAACCATCGACGACCCACTGACCTACAGCCCGTGGTCCCACCTACGGACTGTAGGTGGCACTGTGGGTGGCACCTGCTGCTGAATTTTGCCTAGTTTTCCCCTTTTTGGATACGGGGTGTTACCCTAGCCTTCTCACTTAGCCCTAGTTTAGCCTACTAGATTTTGGGGTGTTACATTATCTCCCCCTTAGGATCATTCGTCCTTAAATGAAATTCTAAGCACGTTTCTAGACAAAAGACTCAAAACTATCAGCCCATCATGCATGCAACATATCAAAATGCACACAACTAAGGAGGAAACATCAACTCCGAGTCAAATCTACTCAATGCACCTTGAGGAGGTAGGAACTACATCTAACAACCTAATATGCATGAAATTTCAAATTTCTTACTTCAAGGAGGTACTATCATCTCCAAACTTAAAACATGCTCAACACAATCTCATGGAGCTCATATGCAATTCAATCTCAAAAAGCATATCTAAACATGTTCATCAATTCATCTCACGGAGTCTATAGGCAACTCATACTCAATGCACTAACACATGAGGAAAATAAATCACATAAACTCGTTTTCGTTCAAAACACAAGTTTTCATGAACATGCATAACAAAAGGAAATTACGGGAACATCTAAAACACACATGACTTCAAATAATAAACAAACCAAGAGGAAACTCATTACCTCAAGCTAGAGTAGAAGGAAAGAGATGAGGATATCAGGACTTCATATCGGTCTCGGCCTCCCAAGTAGCACCCTCAACTAAGTGGTTTCTCCGCAATACCTTAACGGAAGCAACTTCCTCGTTGGGTTGAAAGGATAATACTTTTTAGATGATTCCTTGTTGATTTTTAAGCATAGCTTAGTGGATCCACTTAGTTGAGGATGTCTTATAGTCCAGCAAGGTATAGGATAGTTCTAGCAGCGTGGGTGAGACGTTGTATCATCACATAGCTCGTAGTGATGGTTGTTGGTTATAGAATCTCCCAAATTGAGTTATTTTGTACATACAAATTGTGTTATTATTGTATTTTTAAATACATTGAGTTGTTATCTACTCTTTTAAATGCTTTATATAAACTGAAATTTTATTGTTATATTATACTGCATTGAGTTGAGTATCCATGAGTTGAGGTTGAGTTAGTAGAGTTGAGGTGAGTATGTTTCCTTCTTCCCAAGTTCAAGCTTTTATGTTATGTTCAGTGTTCCCCTTACATGCTCGTACACTCAATGTACTGATACCATTTGGCCTGCATCGTTTCATGATGCAGATATAGGAGATCAAGGTCATCAACAGGCGCTTCGTTGATACCATAGCAATTCAAGTTAGCTTTGGTGAGCCTCCTTTCTTCTGGAGGATTCCATTTACTCTTCAGTTTTGTTAGGATGTCGTGGGTTTTGTCCCGACTTCCATCTTTGTCATTTAGAGGCTTCATAGATAGATAGTAGTAGTTCATGAGTCTTTTTCATTTCCATTGTCAAAATGTTTTAAAGATTTGAGTTGCCTATTTCTGGCTAGTTGAATATTCTATTATATTCTAAGTTATTGTTTGAGACTATTGAGTTAAAGCTTTAATTTGAATTCATCTTGTATTGAGTAAGTCTTCCGCTGAGAGTTGAGCCAGGCCAAGGGTTCGCTTGGGGCCAACAATGGTTCTAGAGTGTCGGCCACGTCCAGGGTGTAGGCTCGGGGCATGACATTCAACATCTTTGAGTAACTAGTAATCACCCATTACGCAAAATTAGCATTCAACTTATCACACTCCCAAGAAACCTTCTCTACTTGTTTACTTCCGGTTTTAGTAGTCATAAATTGGTTACCCGAATCGCCCCATTTTATATTAACTATCAAAACTTTGTAATTTACTTTAATGTTGTGAAACTTCTAACTCTACAAACGATTAGGACACAATTTTACTTCTTGATCGAATTCTCTATTGTATCACTCCATGTGGGATCGACCTTAACTCTTACTTGGGTTTATACTTGTAAGCGACTACCTACACTTAGAATTGGATGAAGTGTAGTTGAGCATTATCACCGACCTGTCTTAGTTAATTTAATTATTGTGCACTGTCGGCTTGGGCGAGGTCATGTCCATTAGGTGATCCACCCTTCAAGTTAGGCGATCACCAATGTGGAGTTCACACTTTTTAAATATTTCTGGCCCTTCTTTCATACAATAATCTTTGCCTTGTACTTTAGCCTTCATAGATGTAAATCATAAAAATTTGTGGGCATTCCCATTACTACTTATCGCTACACATCCCATCTATGTCACCATATCCAATGGCAATACAATTACACCATACCCCTTCACATTGCACTTTCTGATTGTTAATTTCACAACTGATTAACACGGATAAAAAACGCACTGAATCTATTTAGATTGTGGGAGGAATCAAACAGTTTGAGAACTAATTCAAATTAAACATAAATATGTGATAACATAAATACCTGGACAGTAAACAATAGAGATAGACGATGGATGACAATTGAGGACGGTGGGCGACGATGGGCGACAGAGAACGCAATGGAGATGGACAGTGCTATGAGCCTTCTCACATTGTGTTCTAAAGAGAGTGAAAAAATCACATCTGAAAACTAAAAGGCAAAAGCAATAAATTAACATAATTGGGGGAAATGAAAAGCTAAAAGGAGGGAATGAAATTTAGTACCCGCCTGATTTTGCCACAATTTTAGGTAAGCTATTACCGTCAGTTTTGTAAAGGTAGATACAGTAAAATCTCATTAAATTAATATAGATGGGTCAAGAAATATTATTATTTTGCAGAGATATTTTTTAATTAATAAATTTTGAGATTCAATGAAGATTAATTTTGATTAAATCAAAATCATATTACTAATTTCTATATCATATTTATTGAAATAACATAAAAATATTATTATACCTAAGTACAATGAATGCATATATATTATTATATCTTACTTAATTATATATCATATTTATTGAATTCACATAAAAATAAATTCATTATACATGTTTAGAGGTCCGTGATCTTAGAAGAAATTGTAGATATCATTGAAAAAAATAATGTTGAAGTTGATTCAATACCTTTGGAATCAATTACGCGAAAGGAAGCACTTATCACATCTACAACTCTTCGCAGTTTATGGTGCGTTCAAAAAGACAATATCTGAACTTTTTTATGCAATAATAAATATTACAGATAAGCTTCGACTAGATTTAAATTTTAACAAAAAACAAAATACAATAGAATTATATTTAGCTAAATTGTCTTAAATGTGTGTGTGTATATATATATATATATATATATATATATATATATATATATATATATATATAAATAT
>JAJONR010000413.1:0-13183 GCA_029582245.1 Solanum etuberosum
TATATATATTAATTTATAATAAATTCAATATTTAATAGTTAATCATTTATATATTGTGATCTATACATAACTAAATAATACCTGCATAACTAAATCATGCATAACTAATACATTCATAACTAATATCTGCATAACTAATACCTGCATAACCAAACCTTGAATAACTAATACATGCATAACTAAACCCTACATAACTAATACATGCATAACTCTAACCATTAACCAAACGGCCCCTTAGACTTATAAAATTATTGAATCAGGATCACTATAGGACTTTTTTTATTATAACGTAGGCTTAGGGTCCGGTATGATATATATGGATTTAAAGTGACTTTTCATCCCTCCTTGACATTATATTGGCTAGTTTCCTCTTTTATAACCACTCTGGGTATCACATTTTTCTTTTCTCTCTCCTCATTTATTCATTGAAGCTTTGGTGTGGCTTTTCTTTGCATCTCCTCTTTTTGTTTCAAGTTTTTCTTCAGCTTTCTCATTCTTTTGTTTCTTTTAAGCTGCCACACCATCTTAAACTTTATTTCTCTTTTTTCTCAACATAACTCATTTCATACCCCTTTTTCGTTTCTTGTTTTCCTCTCTACTGACCACCCTCAACTTAAGCTTTTAGCTTGAGTTGTGGTGCACGATCTCGAATCATGGACCAGGGCCATCACAAAGGGAAACACTTTTCCTAAGTAGTATCTACCCTCAACTTAGGCATTTTACTTATGTTGAGGTGCATATTATCCAGGGAGCGACTAGGGCCAAAATACAGGTTAACAATTTTCAGGGGGAAGGTGAGTTGGGTAAATTGAATGAATGGTCTAATTCAGGCTCAACAATTTTTATTGAAGGGAGAATTTTTAATTTGGTTGGTTTATTTAGGCTTAAGTGAACTCAATTTCAACAATGGCCTATGATCCTTTCCTAATTCACAGTTAAATCCTCTAAGCAAGAGTAACGGGACAAGTTCTAGATTGACATATACAGTACCAATGAACAACCATTCTCACACACATTGTTCCACTTATCAAATTATTAGTGTATCTGGTTCATTCTTTAGCTTAAGTCATGTTATCCAATCGGTTCCTATCATGTCATACAAAGATCCTACACATTTGACTTATCAATCACCCAAATATAGCACATAATTCAACATTTGGAAGGGTTTCAATTTCATGCTTTATTGCCATCATGCTCTTATTTCTAGTCTACCTTTACAATTTACATACTAAACATGTCAAATCAACAGAAATTAAACATTTCCTTGTGGAAAAAGAACACCAGCAAGAAAACCTTAAGAAAAGATTGTGAGTCACGTTATTCAGACTTCATCTCAACATTCACAATCATTTCACCCCACCCCTACATGAAAACTGGTGCAGTTCCCTCAATGCACAAATAATATAAAAAATATAGGGTGAGACAAACATGTGGTGCCTAAGCATCAAACAGCTATATAGAGGTTTGAGGGTCCTTTGGTGTGGACCCCGGTACATTAGGAGTAACCTCTGCATCGATCTGTGTGGCGCCATTAGTAACGCCCTCAAAAATAACCTGAGGAGCACCATCAGTAGTGCCTCCGAAAACCAACTGTGGAGCACTATCAATAGTGCTCCTCGAACCAGAAACTCCAACAACAAACTCTTGCTCTCTTTGTCGTCGTAACTCCTCATCAATAAACGACTATCACTCGGCAGTCTCAAACTATTTCCGCTCTCTCTTTCTAGCACACCGCCCCTCAGAAGGGTCAGTAACATCCTTGGTAGTCTGTATGCTTTTCCAAACAGCACAAGGACGTAGAGTTGAAGGGTCATCCTCACCAAACAAATAAAATATTACATCACCTCCGGCCTTAATATGGGTGCAGATGAGGTAGCAACAACCAAGGCATTTATGTTAGCCTTGAGTGTGGCAAACTCAGTCTGGAAGCTGGATAGGTTTACAGTCGGCTCAAGCTGAGGGTGATCTAGCATCCAAACTTAAAGGCATCAATACTCTGATGAACTGCATAAATCTTCTCTTCAACAACCCTCTACTTCCTCATCTCCAAATCCTCTACTACTTTACTCATCCATGACCGAATATGCTGCAATAGTGTCGCCATCTAAGTCTCCAACTTTTAGAGTCTGGCTAGCGGCAACATGTAGTAACCTAATGTAGGCGGAGCACGTGGTGTGCTCTCAGCCAGTCCGGAAGAAGATAGAGGAGCAGTCTAGGCATACTTAGTAGTAGGAGCTGGAATGGTGCCCTCTTCGAGCTGCTCCAGTACAAGTGTTTCGCCCATAGGTGGCATATCAATCTAAATACCCCATCATGGTGCTTCGGGGCTTGCCTAATCCTAAATTAGACCGTCATCAACAGTCTTAGTAATTTCAATCATCCGATCAATACCTAGAACTGGAACATAGCCTCTCTTCTCATGCGAAATATAAAATAACGGAATGGCAGCGTAGTAGTCTTCCTAAACACCCTCTCATGTATCTCGGAAATCAATATATCTGTGAAATCAATCTAATGCACAGCCATCAAGCAAGCAATCATGACTACCCTATCCCATGTCAATTGGTTGTCTGCCATCATGGGGGATGATCTGGCCTAGATAATCGACCACCAAAACATTGCAGCAAAATTAAGTGTCACCTTTTTAATGGAGAATTTCAAGTTCCAAACCTACTCACCTTCAACCACCTACTCTGTAAAATACTAGACTACCCATCTAAGTAAGGCCTCTCTTTGCTTTATGTCTCTCATATCCACTATGTTCCGGACTAGCTACATCCAGTAGTCAAACTCAACTGTATTAATCAATTGGGAATGAGACGGGTCGTAAATAAAATGATCTACTATGGCCTCTGCCCACACTAAAATAGTCTAGACCAAAGGCTGAGCTTACTCTTTGGCCCTCGGAGGAAAGACATTATTCACTATAGCTGTGTAAGAAGCATATAACTCTTGTACCATGAAAGGAATATATTTTCCCGGTGCTTCCCCCATCAACTCACAACTGTGCCACTGAAGCAGCTCACATATGGATGGTACAATATGGAGGTTGCATGTAAGAACCCGACAGTCCTCTGTAATAGGTCGGACATGCTTTAGCTGCATATTTTTCCGCTTGGCATCTATGTAGATCTGAAACATACCATAAATGCACCATCTATTTGTCTCATCGGCAACTCGTACAGGCTCAAAAGGATGAGTAGGAGATGGATCATGTTCCTCTCCGGACTAAGATGCGTCAGAAGGAGAGGTTGCAACTGAGTCTAAGACAGAGCTTGACTTAGACTGTGCGTCATGTTGTGAACTGGAGGCTGCTCTCGGGTATGAATCTCCACTACCTTCTCCCGAATCATGCGCTCCCTCCTCAAACTATGAAACATTAACTTGATTGGGGGAGTTTTCCTCATCCGCCACCAAAACTATCTCACGTAGTCTTGCTTTGTGGAAAGTACCGCCACCAAAACTATCTCATGTAGTCTTGCTTTGTGGTAAGTACTCTAGGGTGCCTTAGCTGAGTCATGATATGAGCCTGGGTTGAACTCATATCCGCTTAACTCTACAGCAGTGGGCTCATTAACTAAATGTACTCGGGCCGAAAGGGTTGTGGAGTTGTGGAGTTGGACCTTCCCTTTCATTTATAAGTGGTGGTATTCTTTGGCGGCATTGTACCTGTGGAAGACTTGTTAGTAACCAAACATACAAAGCAAAGAAAGAAAAGAATGAAAATAAAATTGTAAAACCAAAAGAAAACAAAAAAAAAAATCAGAAAAGAAAAGTGTTTTTGGTCCTGTGGTTGGTTCCTACGGACCGTAGATGCTTCTACGGGCAGTAGGACCCGACAGTAGGAAAGGAAGTCACTTTTTTAGTTTCTGGAGTTTGAATGACGGTTCACCAGTATGATCTATCAAATTTTATACAGACCGTAAGGAAACCGTCATTCCTAACTTAGGCTACTGTTTTGTGCTTCAGGATGACAGGACTGGTCTACAGTCCATAGGAATCCCTACGACCCATAGATCGAAGTTGTTAACCCCAATTTAAGCTGTTCAAGCCAAACTTTTATGCATTAGCACACTTTCAATGTCAACCCATCCTATTCTATTATAGATCGTGCATTTCAAAATAGTAATTTTAAAGCAAATTTGTCATCCTTGGGGCTTATACTTATCATTTAATCAAAAACAAGAAACATCACCAACATAAACCGTAAGTCAATAACACAATTTAGAGTAATTTGTTAACATATTTACACATAATCGACTACACTAACACCGACTATCATCCCAAGGGTTTATTTAAACCAATTCAAGCATACATAAAAAGCATCAAAAACCCTAGGTCAAGTAGCAACTTTGAATTCAACTAGGAAATTTAATCTATTTAGGATGATTTCCATACCATTTAGATGAGTTTCAAAGTTGTGTGAGTTTATATCCAAACTTAGACGCCTAGAACTAGATAACCTATTCAATAGTTTCTTGTACCACGACTGCCTTGATCAGGAGGAATGAAAATTTGGAAATTTGTCAGAAAAGAAGAAGGAAAAAAAAAGATGAGGGGGAAGGGCTTATATATTGAGAGTTGGATTGTAAGGGATGGAATTTGTATGTGAAAGGGTGGGTAAGATAAGAGGTTGTAACAGTTAGGATTTGAGAGAAATGGGGGATGAGTTTAAAATAGGAATGTTTTATTAAAAAGGGTCGCGGGTCGGGTCATTAATATTAAACATACAGATTTGACGAAAGCAAGTCTACAGTCCTTAGTCATTCCTATGAACCGTAGATGGCCTCTATTATTCTACTCAACACTTAAAGAAATTCAGGAAACATACCTAGGTATACGAATACAGACTACGGACAGTCAAAATTTATAAGCTTTGTATTGTGCACACATAGATTTAATGTTGCAGCTGTGTTAGGACTTAAATTCTACGCATGCCATCTATAGTTCATTCAATTAACGATGATCTATAGATGGGAACCGTAGAACCTTCTACACTTTGAAATTTCCCTGATTTTTTTTCGTGCACATGTAGCAAACGTTAGGACTTCCTTTTATATTTTTATTGACACTCTTTGGACACAGACCCTAGACTAACCTATTCTAGCCAAAAATCCAACTTAAAAACATAAAAATCACTAGAAAACTTTCAACTAGCTAGATTACATCTTGGGTTGCCTCCCAAGTAGCACTTGATTTAACGTCGCGACACGATGCGAACCCCTTGACTACTTAGACTTCATCAAGATTCCATACTTCAATCACCTATTTGACCTACTCTGGTTGCCCCAGGTAGATTTTGATCCTTTCACCATTCACCTTGAATCTTGTTCCTTCCTCATTCTCAAGTTCAACCACTCCATGTGGAAACACTTGTAAAACTTTGAATGGTCCCGTCCACTTTTATTTGAGCTTACCAGGAAACAAGCGCAACCTTGAATTGAATAGAAGACCAAATCACCGGGACCAAACTCACTCTTTTTAGTCTTTTGATCATGGTGCTTCTTCAACTTCTCTTTATACAAGGCTGAACTTTCATATTCTATTAGGAGAAACTTATCAAGTTCATTCAACTCATTCAACCTCTAATTTGATGGAACATCCCAATCTAGATTTAACTTTTTGAGTGCCCACGTCGCTTTATGCTCCAACTCTACAGGCAAGGGGAAAGACTTCCCAAACACAAGTAGGTAGGGAGATATAGCAATGGGAGTCTTGAATGCACTGCGATAGGCTCATAGAGCATCATCAAGCTTTCGCGACCAATCAGTTTTTGTTCGCATTCATAGTCTTTGCAAGGATTTGCTTAATCTCTCTATTTGACACTTCTACTCACCCACTAGACTACGGATGGTAAGGAGTTTCTACGTTGTGTCGAATACCATACTTCTCAAACAACGCCTTGAACAACTTATTACAAAAGTGAGAACCTCCATCGCTGATAATCTCCCTTGGTGTACCAAATTTGGAGAAGATATTCTTTTTTAGGAAAGTGGTGACACTCTTTCCTTCATTGTTTGAAAGTGCGACAGCTTCCACCCATTTAGATACATATTCAACTGCTACAAGTATGTACTTCATCCAATTCTAACTCACAAACGGACCCATAAAGTCAAGGCCCCAAACATTGATCATTTCAATCACTAGATTAGGAGTTAGTGGGAGTTCTTGCTTCCTTGAAATACCTCATTCTCTTTGATAATGATCACAAGACTTAGCGATATCATGAGAATCTTGGTTGATAGTAGGCCAACAATACCCACACTACAAGATCTTATAAGTAGTCCAAATACCACTATGATGGCCACCAATAGGAGACGAATGGAAAGCTTCCAATAAACTTATCAAATCTACCTCAGGAACACAACGACGATTAATCCCATCGGCGGAAACATGAAACAAATAAGGCTCTTCCCAGATTTTTTTTACATCAGACATGAATTTCCTTCTTTGGTGGAATGAAAAATCTAAAGGCACCACATCACTCGCCAAATAATTAGCAAAGTCAGTAAACCAAGGGATAAGATCAAAAGAAGCAGCCAAAACCTGTTCGTCTAGGAATGTATCATCAATTTCAACTCCATAAGAGAACTTCAACAATGCCTCTTCCTTTAATTTGTAAAATTTAACAACAACTTAATTTTTCCTTACCTTTCTATCTTTTACCTTAAAATCAAATTCATGCAACAATAGCACCCATTGAATTAGTCTCGGTTTTGCATCCTTCTTTGTCATGAGATACCTCAATGCTGAATAACTAGTGTGCACAATAACATTAGTGCCAAGAAAATAGGATCTAATCTTTTCAAACTCGAAGACTACATCAACCAATTCTTGTTAGCAACATTCAGGGCTTTGTTCGCATAATATATGGGATGAAGAATGTTTTCTCACCTTTGCCCCAATACTGCGCAAAATGCCACCCCACTCGCATCACTAAACTTCAAATTGTTTCCACCAATGCGGTGAAATAGTGATCGGTGCAGAAATTAATTTTCTTTTCAACCCTCTCAAATTCTTTCAGACAAGCATCATCAAACTCAAATTTCGTCTCCTTTTCAAGAAACATGCGTAAATGGGAGTGATATTTTTGAGAAATATTTTATAAATCTTTTATAGAAACAACCATGACCCAAAAAAACATCTATCACATTTCACTGTAATGGATGGTGGCACCTTTTCAATCACCTCGACCTTTGTTCTATCAACCTCGATGCCTTTTTGACAAATCTGATGGCCCAAAACTATGCCCTCTTTCACCATAAAGTGACACTTCTTCCAGTTTAGCACAAGATTGCATTCTTCAGAGGGTTTCAAAATATCACCCAATGGTGCCAAGCAATCATTAAACGAGTCACCAACCATATAAAATTCATCCATAAATACCTCAAGAGTGTCTTCCACCATATAAGAGAATATAGACATCATGCAACGTTGAAAAGTCGCTGGTGCATTATACAATATGAATGGCATCCTCTAGAAAGAAAATTTTCGATAACAACAAGTGAAAGAAGTCTTTTGTTGGTCTTCCGGAGCTATATAGATCTGATTGTAGCCCGAATACCCATCTAGAAAATAGTACCAACCCTTTCCAGAAAGTTGATCTAAAATTTGGTCCATGAATGACATTGGGAAGTGATTTTTCTCTATCCATGCATTCAACTTGCAGTAATCCATGCAGACCATCCAACTGGTAACAAGCCTCATCGAGACAAGCTCATTCTTTGCATTGGGAACTACAGTGATTCTTCTCTTCTTTGGCATACATTGAACCAATCACCCAATTAATATAAGCGATCGGATAAACTACCCCAACATCTAACCACTGGATAATCTCCTTCTTCACAACTTCTTGCATCGGTGGATTCATAATTGGTTTACTATCAGGCATGAGTTTTATCTTGTAGAAACATATATCCTGTTGAGTACCAATAATGTCTGCAATAGTCCATCCTATCGCCATTTTGAACTGCTTCATCACTATATTAAAGCCTCTACTTGCCCTTCGTTTAAATAAGCAGCAATAATGACCGAGAAAGTACTATATTGGACCAAGAACACATAGTGCAAATGAGATGGGAGACCTTTTAGCTCCAACTTCAGAGGCTCATTATTATATGGTTTGCAGGTGGAGTTTCTCGATTCTTTAGATCTACATCTAGCTTCTTTGGTGGGAGACAAGTGTAATCCACCCCATCAAGTTCACCAACAAACTCATCGTACTCGTCAATGCACTCTCTATCAAAATTCATGATCACGGCAGCTAGTGCTTCCACACCTAATCTCTCCTAAATAGATACCTTTGGTTTCTCCTCAATAGTAGAATTTTCAATGGATACTGATTTAAGATCACTTTGATGCTTCATTTATTTGTATATTAAATGTAACCACTTAATTGTTCAATCAAAATTTCATCTGCCCTTTTTCCATATCAACTAAAGCACGCCCAGTAGACAGGAATGGTCTGCCTAGGATTATAGGCACTTCAAAGTCAACCTCACAGTATAATATCACGAAATCCGTCGGAAATATGAATGTTTCAACTTTAACAAGAACATCTTGTAGTACCCCAATTGGTTTCTTGACAGTACGATCAGCCATAGGTAGCCGCATTGCAGTCAGTTTGGAAGCTCCCAAGCCCAACTTCTTGAATACAGATAGCGCCATCAGATTTATGCTAGCACCCAAGTCACATAGAGCCTTAGCAAAGTGTAACATGTCAATGGTACATGGGATAGTAAAAGCTCAAGGATTCTCCTTCTTTTGCACTAACGATCTAGTAGAAATAACACTACAATGCTGCAACTTATCATGACCTTCAAAACTGGTAGCCCTATTTTTGGTCATAAGATCCTTCATGAACTTAGCATAGTCACGCATCTGTTCTAGTGCTTCAATCAAAGGAACATTCATCGATAATTTCTTCAACATGGATATAAACTTGTGATACGTTCATTCTTAAGTTTTCTTGACCAATCTTTGGGGGAAGGGAGGTGGACGTCTTGGCGTTGGAATGATCTTTTGAGTGATTTCAACTTCCTTCTCATTTTGATACTTTGGTTGTTCCACCACTTCAACTGCATCCTCTCCTTGTTCAATTGCCCTTTCCACACTAGTCAGCATATGAGGGTTAATAGTCTATTTTCCACCCCTAGTAGTAACTGCCATTCAATGTCCATCATATTTCAGATTTTGGATGGTATTGTTGTGAAGTGTTCCTTGTTGGCACAGATTTGCACTTGAAGATAATTGGCTCAGCTACTGCTCAATCTTTCTAATCGATACTGCATGTGAATCTACCTATTCCGAATTCTCCATAAATCACTGTGCATCTCTTTCACATTGTCATCTGTTGTGTTAAAATTATTCATCATCTTAGACATCATATGCTCAATGCGATTCAAACTTGATCCTCCATCTCAATTCCCAGGTGGAACATAAGTGTCATTCTTGTCGTTCCTATTATTATACCAATTCATGTTGTAGTTATCACGATTATAATTCCCTTCCCGATTGTATTTAATGTAGTTATGACTTTGATTTCCTTGACCTTGGCACCAATTACCCTGATTAGATCCTTGTACATGGGCCCGAAAACCCCATCTGCTCATTAACAAAATTCGCATCTGATAACGCTCAAATGGTCTCCCTAAGACCAATTAAAAGGGACAATGGTCGTAGTCAATAAAAATACCCAACTAAGAGTCGGGGTCGAATCACACAGAGAATGGCATATCATAGAAGATTCCTATCAAGAAATTTTGATTGTAAAATAATTCATTTGTAATAGTAGAAATAAGTGGGTGGATGATTCCACCAACTTAATAAATTGATTTGGTAAACAATTGTCATAAATAAACTACGATTACAAAGAATTAAAGAGTTAACCACCAATCTAGGGGTGTGAAGATTTGAAATCGATGTGAAATAGGGGTCTTTGTACTGCTCTATATGATGAACATTCATGAATAGGATAGGTCATCTTCAATGACACTAATCATATTTCGATCTCAAAGTATCTATGCATAGAATCTGATATCGGTCTCATCTATATGCAAATCTAAACAACCCTTACTCTATTCTCTCTTCCGATGCAGAAATTGGGAAAATAGATCTGACCCATAACCTCTATTTTCAAGTAAGTTACGGTCATCAAACCTAAATTGCTAGCATCAACTGGAGAACGAAAGTAGGAATTAAATTTCCAACCTTAACCCATAAATTAACCCAAAAGCTAATTAGCCCAAATTGTGTATGAACAGTAGTAAAATAGAGCATAACACAATACCTAGTACCTGAAATCAACACTCAACCCCATAATTTCACCCCCTAGATTTTGGGGTTTTAGCAATCCATCACAGAAAGCAAACAACATATACCTTCCATGAAAGCAGCCATGGGTAGCATGCAATTAAGAAATTACAAGCAAACCCACTTGGGATTCACCAATAATTTGTCAAATTCAAGAGCAAAGTTGAAAAACCCCAAAAGCTAGAAAGTGTTCTTCATAAAGTAAAGTGTTTCTCCCAAAACTAAAATATTTGTAACTCTCAAAATTTGAACTCCCAAAAACTTTATTTTTCTTTCTCCTTTAAGCTATTTATAGTTTCCCAAAATTTGGCCTAAAATCTCAATGTGTGTCTCGTTCGGTGAAATTAGTTGGACTGGCTAAACTCCTTCGGTGAATCGTCAATTGAGCTTCATCTAGCCTTTTCTTGCTCTAGGCTTTTGGTGTTTGAACCTCAGTCGGCGAGCTCGTTTGAGTCTGTCTTTCACATTCGATGTATCATTGAGTACCAACTTGATTTGCCTGTCGAGCCTATAATTTTTCTCCTTGCTCTATCATTTTTGGCAATGATTAGCAAGGTCGCCTTTCTCATTCGGTGAGTCAGCTTTTCATTTGGAGTTCGCCGACCTGTATCAGTAGACATAAGTGTTGTGCACTGCCCATTTAGAGGAGGTCATGCTCACATTGCTATCTGACTTTACTTTTAGGCGATCATCAGTGTATAGTTTGCAATTCTTTTTGAGTTTTTGGCCATTCTTTCAAACATTCATCCTTGCCTTGTCCATTAACATTCATAGTTGCAAATCATCATAATAGGACAAAATTAGGGATTGATGACACTAATTATTGAGCTAAATAGACCTTGACTAAGTGCAAATCTATGACTCATCAACACCCTCAACTTAAACTTTTTCTTATCCACAAGTAAATCAAGAACACAATTAGCTCAATAAGGGTGTCTACAATAATATTCGATGAGAGCTAACACGCAAGTGCTATTACATGACTATTCTCAACAACATGCTACACTCAATCACGATAAAAAAGCTTCAAATGATGATGAGCCAGTTTCAACACAAGATGAAGCTCACTTTAGCTTCTTTTCTAATGCAAGACCATGTTTCAATAAATGCATTCAAGTGCCCTCACATCAAGAATGATTCCATGCTCTCACAAAGCAAATAAACAAAAAAATAAGGAATCAATGCAACTCTCACTCTCTCAAAAGAGAAATACATGCAAGTTGTTTCTCATAGGTTTGCCCATATATTCCAATCATCAAACAACCTAGATCATGCAAGATCTCAAGGGTCTTTTAGGCTGGTAATGGGGCTGAGTGTTAAGGTATGGTCAATTTTGCTTGGTGACCTCACCTTTCATCTTCAACTCTTCTCTATTTCTTTTCATTCTTTTCCAATTGAAAACTCAAACTTTAACTTTTTACTCATTTTATTTTGAATCCCCTTCATTTCATCACTCCTCTTTTTCATTTCCTTTTTTCCAAAGCATTTTCATCACAATGACTCTTTTTTTATATGGAAGGGTTCCTTCTTTTTGTGACAAACTTCAATGTTTAGTCACATTTCATCTTTCTTTCCCTTCATTTGGCTTTCATTCTTCCTTCCTTTCAACACCCCAACTTAGGATTTTGGCCTATGTTGGCTATTCAAACATACATTGCTTCAGAAAGGATTTTAGATGAGAAGGTAGGGACGATGTGTCTCCAGAGGCTTTTTTTTGGTTTTGTCAACAAATAGGTTAGGCTCAAATGGTGCCAAAATGGAGGCACACCCTCATAAGGTAATTATAAAAGATTATGGACATTTAGTTTCCCTCTTAAAATTGTTGCCCAAGATCATGCCTTACATTTACCAAAGCTTAGATAATTAGACTGACAAGGCAAATTCTAGGACTCCACACACATGCTTTCAAGTATGACCTCACCACATATTTCACTTCAAAATACACTCATTTACCACATCCTAAAAAGTTCTAAAGCATACGTGTGATGTTCATTGCAAGGCTCACATCAAAACGCTGCTAGTCAACAAAATATTTAAAGAAATCGCTCAAAAGTGGAACCACATAAATTTCATTCTCGTAAAACCAACACTATACACCATGCTCTTCATGAGTACTATTCAAGACAACTATATTGAATACAATTGATCCTCGAATCATTATCAACGAAAATTCAATCATTTCATGATTTTTCAAACTCATGGGGGGTTTCATATTTGAGAGAAAACGAAAAAAAAGGCAAAGAGATACACTAAACCAAATGATGCACTATTATATAAATAAAAGAAAACTTATACAATCATCAAAAACTAGAAAGTAACAAACTACAAAGAAAAAAGGGGAATATTCGCTCAAAAGACCTCACCCCCACCAAAAAGAAATTAGTAGTGTCATCAATGAAAAGAAAATAAAGCACGGGAGGTCGAGTAAGAAGGTCCCCCTAAGAGGCTAAGTCTGTGGAGCACTCTCATCTTGAGTCTCAGGTGGGGAAGCATCATCTTAGGGATCAATGCCCGACAATAGAATCACTAGAGGCAGCAAGGTAGTCTCAACTTCCAACCCATGAAGTCTCCCGAATGGATCTCTCTCCAGGGTCCCATGAACAATCACCTCTTCAGTCTCATACAACTCCGTGAGAGTCTATGAAATCCTATGCTCATCCTCCTCACTCCTCTGTTCCTCCTCATCTGTCTCTTCATCCAAATCATCATCGGCCCTCTCAGCAAATAAATCAGCAACATCCTCAACTCTCACAGCTAACTTAGGCTTCACACTAGAAGTAGGCTCACTACTGGAATTGATGTTGGCTTAGAGGAAGGTGGATCTTGTAGGGGAACATCATCGCAAAGCATGGAGAGGTATGTAGACTACAAT
>JAJONR010000414.1:0-75685 GCA_029582245.1 Solanum etuberosum
TAAGTAATTCAAACCACTCGATATATAGTCCTTTTGATGCTATAAACGTTATTGACTTCTTAGCTTCTACTAATCCTGACAAACCTGCACTCAAAGAAAAGTTATAAGTTTTGGGGAAGGTTGATTCGCGTTGACTTTGAAGGTCTGACTCTTCATACTTCTTTCTTCTTGCTTTTCTTGGAATTTTAATCTCCGTCTATTCTAAATCTTGGTTAATTAGTAACAAGAAAGTATTTGATTGAAAATCATATAGATAAAAAATAAGATAAAATTATATACGTATATATAGCAATAAAGAATTTCTGTCGAACTTCAGATTGTGACGTGTCGTGAAACAAAGCAGACGTCCTTTATCTGAAGTCTTTCTTCTGTCGGATGATTTGATTGACCATATACTCTTCAAATCTCTTTATATCTTCTTACAATGACGCCCTTAAAAACTGTCCCAGTTTTTGGCGAAAGAGATATATTGTCATTCTGTCATGATAAGATCTAACCTTCTATAGGCTGCCTACTATTCCATCAAGGGCATTAAGCCAAACATAATCTACGAATATATTTAAAAATTGAAATAAAGGGGCCGAACCCTCCTCGGGTTGCCTATGTATCCAAACGGAATCAGGCCATATGTAGTTCGTTACATACATAGCAAATGGAGAATTGAAAAATTACTAATAAAGTGACCGAAGCTAATATAGGCCACCTACGTATCCTGCAAGGGTGTCAAGCCAAGCGTAGTTCATATTACATAAAAAGGAAATTTCAAAATCCTACTAAAAGACCAAATCCGATGTGGATTTCCTGTGTATCCCGCCAAAGAAATCAGGTCAAAACATAGTTTTAAATACATGACAAAAAACATTACATAAAAAATGAAATAGAAACTTCTAGATGTAGTATCTCTTAACCGCATCTGCATTGATGACTCTCAGCCATATCTTTCCATCCATTTCTGCTAGAATCAAAGCTCCCCCAGTCCGTATTTGGTGAACCATGTAAGGTCCTTGTCAATTAGGTGCAAACTTCTCCTTAGCTTCATCTTGGTGCGGGAATATTCGCTTCAATACTAATTGTCCCGGTTCAAACTTTCTCAATCTTACTTTCTTGTTGAAAGCTTTGGCCATCCTGTGTTGATAAAGTTTCCCGTAACAAACTGCATTCATTCTCTTTCCATCTATGAGCATCAACTGTTTATACCAATTTTGCATCCCCTTGGCATCACTTAACTCAACTTCTTGGATGATCCTCATAGATGGTATCTCAACTTCCATTGGTAACACTGCTTCTATTCCATAAACCAAAAGATAAGGTGTTGCCCCAGTCGAAGTCCTAATTGTGGTGCGGTAGCCAAGAAGGGCAAATGGAAAATTCTCATGCCGATGCTTGTAGTTATCAATCATTTTCCGCAATATCCTCTTGATATTTTTGTTGGCTGCCTCAACTGCTCCATTCATCTGAGGTCGATAAGGAGTGAAATTGTGGTGAATAATTTTGAACTTCTCACATATCTCATTCATCAAGCCGCTATTAAATATTAGCTCCATTATCTGTAATAATTGACTCAGGGATTCAAAATCTACAAATGATGTTATTGAGGACAAAATCTGTCACCACCTTCTTTGTCCCAGACTTGTATGAAAATTCTTCTACCCACTTTGTGAATTAATCAATAGCTACCAGAATGAACCTGTGTCCATTTGAGGCGGCTGGCTCAATATGGCTAATGACATCCATGCCCCAAGCTGCAAACGACAAAGGAGAACTCGTCATATTTAGCTCATTCGGTGAAACCCGAATTAAATCACCATGAATCTGACATTGATGACACTTTCTAACAAAACAAATGCAGTCTGTTTCCATGGTCATCCAGAAATATCCAGCTCATAGAATCTTCTTTGCATAAGTAAAACCATTCATGTGTGGCCCACATTAACTCCCATGTATTTCTTCAATCAACATGCCTGCCTCTTGAGAGTTAACACACCTTAATAATCCCAAATCTGGAGTCCTCCTAGAAAGGATTTCTCCACTTAGGAAAAAGTGATTTGTGAATCTCTGAATTATCCTCTTTTGAACATTGTTTACGCCTTCCGGATAGTCTCATCCTCCGAGATACCTCTTATTGTCATAGTACCAAGGCTCTCCATCTGGTACTTCATCTACAAGGAAATAATAGCCCGGTTGATCTTGCACATTGACCTTGATTTGATCTATGTAATTCTTGTCTAGATGTTGAATCATAGAAGCTAGGGTTGCCAAAGAATCTACAAACTCGTTCTGAGCTCGAGGAATATGCTTGAATTCTATCTTGACAAATTTCTTGCACAATTCCTTCATGCAAAGCAGATATGGGAGTATCTTAACATTCTTGGTGCTCCATTCGCCTTGAACCTGATGAATCAATAAGTCTGAATCATCTATAACCAACAATTATTGTATGTTCATATCAACAACCATTCTAAGTCCAAGAAAACAAGCCTCGTACTCAGCCATATTATTGATGCACGGGAATCTCAACTTTGTTGAGATAGGATAATGTTGACCTGATTCTGAAATTAGCACTGCTCCAGCACCGACTCCTTTAGAGTTTGCAGCACCATTCAAAAAACATTCTCCACCCGAGATATTCTTCTGAAATATCCTCTCCAATAAATAAAACATCTTCACCTGGGAAATAAGTTTAAGAGGCTTGTACTCTTCATCCACATGATTTTCTGTGAGATGATCAGCTAGCGCTTGTCCCTTGATGGACTTTTGAGTGACATAAACAATGTCGAATTTGCATAGCAAAATTTGCCACTTCGCCAGCCTCCCAATATGTATAGGCTTCTGAAAGATGTACTTGAGCGGATCCATCCTTGAGATGAGAAAAGTGGTATACGCACATAAGTAATTTTTTAACTTTTGTGCAACCCAAGTCAAGGCACAACAAGTGCGCTCCAATGAAGTATACCGAGCTTTATAAGGAGTTAAATTTTTGCTCAAGTAATATATGGCTTGCTCCCTCTTTCCATTTTCATCATGTTATCCCAACATGCATCCTAATGCATTATCTGACACAGAAAAATACAACAACAATGGTCTTCCAGATTCTGGGGGCACTAAGATCGGTGGACTAGATAAATACTCATTGATTCTGTCAAAAGCTTTCTGACAATCCTCCGTCCACTTGGTAGCAACATCTTTCCTCAATAACTTGAAGATTGGCTCACAGATTACAGTTGATTTTGCAATAAATTGACTAATGTAATTGAGACGACCAAGAAAACTCATTACATCCTTTCGACTCATTGGAGGAGGCAAGTCTTGAATAGCCTTTATCTTTGAAGGATCTAATTCTATCCCTTTTCTACCCACAATGAAACCCAACAACTTCCCGGCACGGACACCAAATGCACACTTTGCAGGATTTAATTTCAAATTTTATCGCCTCAATCTGTCAAAGAACTTCTTCAAATCGGTTATATGGTCTGAACTCCTCCATGACTTGATAATGACATCATCTACATTGATTTTAATCTCCTTATAGATCATGTCATGAAATATGGTAGTCATAGCTCTCATATATGTTGCCCCTGCATTCTTGAGTCCAGAAGGCATTACCCAATAACAATATACTCCCCAAGGAGTGATAAATGTTGTTTTCGCTGCTGCTTCTTTATCCATTAGAATTTGATGATATCCTGCAAAGCAATCAACAAATTATTGCAACTCATGCTTCGCGCAATTATCAATAGTTATGTGAATGTTTCGGAGAGGAAAATCATCCTTTGGGCTAGCCTTGTTGAGATCTCTATTATCTACGTATACTCTAATTTTTTCATCTTTCTTTGGTACTAGTACTATGTTGGCCAACCATGTGGGATACTATGTGACTCGGATGACGTTGGCATCAAATTTCTTGAAGACTTCTTCCTTAAAATTTCAGCTCAAATTAGGCTTGATCTTTCTTGGCTTTTGCTTTACTGGGGCAAGAGGGATCAGTTGGAAATCTATGTGAAACAATGTCTGTGCTTAAACCCGGCATATCATCATAAGACCATGCGAACACATCCATATATCGTCTCAAAAGATCAATAAGTTATTTTCTTTGGGATGGAGTCAAATGGACAATAATTCTTGTTTCCCCCACCAATTCTGAATCTCCCAAATTTATCGTCTCTGTTTCATCCAAATTTGGCTTTTCTGTATTCTCAAAATTTTCAAACTCCTTAGTCAACTCTTCATATCTTCTTCATATTCTATAAAAGTTTGTTCACTGTTCGGGATCACATTCTCGACATTGACATATTTATTAGTTTGCTTGATGAAATAGAGAAGAAAAAATAAAATAAAATAACATAAATAATCAAGAACAAAATTTAAAATTAAAAGAAAAAAAATGTAAGTTAGATTTGACATTTAAGCTTTCAAAAGATGGAGGCAAAACATATCAAATTCAAAAACACGATTCAGGCCTCAATTTGAATCATGTTGTTTTGTTAATTCTAATACAATCATCTACCAAGATTCCCGGAGAACCGGGGATGGGTTAGAAGTCCAATTGTTCAAAGCATCTCCAGGCATATCATCCCATATGGTCAGGGTCTCGGTGCAATCCTCCAAAATCATATTTCATTTAACTTCTTCAATGAACATGTTTTTGAGTCCTTCCACGAGGTTATCTTCAGCAGCTTCCTCTGATTCTTGTGCAATGAACGCCTTGGAAAATGACTGATTCAAAAGTGGGATGGGCTGTGGTAAGGGAATGTCACTTTTCCTTTTGAGATTAGCCGATGAGATTTCTTCAGGAGTAGGCTCGTATCCAAGACCAAAGGTGTATTTTTGGCCATGCAATTGAATTGTTTCCACTATTCCATCCAATTTCGCTCCAAGACCTTGACCAGGGATAAACCATTCTTCAACATTTCCCAAGCCACCATCATAAGAGCACGTGTCAAATTTGCCTTTTCAGCTTGAGTAGCAGACATAATTTCCCTAATAGGGAATGCAGACCCATCCAACTCTTCCATACTTTCAATAATATGGATTAAATTTTCGGGATATATCGAGTTGTTACCTTCTCCATGAAAAACAATTTCCTGATGGTTACAAGAAAATTTCAACGTTCGGTGCAGAGTAGAAGGGACTGCACCAGTCATGTGAATCCATGGCCTTCCAATTAATAAATTGTAACTAGCAGATATGTACCACACTTGGAATTCCACAATGAACTCTATGGGTCCAATTTGCAATGGTAGATCAATATCTCTGATGACTCCCCTTTATATCCCGTCAAAAGTTCTAACCCTGACATGACTTTCATGAATCTTTTCAATGTCAATTCGTAAAGCTCGGAGGGTAGTGAAAGGAGATATGTTAACATCTGAACCATTATCAATAAAAACTTTGGAAATTAACTTATCCCAACATTTGACGGTAATGTTCAATGCTTTGTTATGTACCAAGCCTTCAGGCAACAATTCATCTTCATGAAAGGTGACTTTGTTAGCCTCCAGAACTTGTCCTACCATAGCAGAAAAATTCTCACTAGTGGTCTTGGCTGGAACATAAGCTTCATTTAAAACCTTCACCAAAGCGCTCCGATGAGCTGCATAATTCATTAGTAAGGCCATTAAGGAAATTTGAGCGGGAGTTTTCTTCAGCTGTTCAATAATAGAGTATTCCTTAGTTGGCATCTTCCTCCAGAAATCTTCCACTTCAGCCTCTGTCACAACTCTTTTTTGATTGTTTTCCTTGTTTGGTCCTCCTCGTACAACTTCTTCAAGGGCATAATAACACCAAAATCTGGTCATTCCTGCAACAACAGTTTCTACAACTATCTTTCCTTTTACTTTGTCCCTTGTATCAGTTGAGTAATCCCAAGGAACTGCTTTGGTATCAAAAGGAGATGATTGAGAAACTAGAGCCGTGATGTTAGGCTTTGGAACATGAACTTCCACTTCAATTGGTGCTCGTTTTTGGACTGTGATTATGGGAGCAATAATGGCCGATGTAAAAACACTCTTCTCCACTTTGACCGGTACTATGGTCCCTTCCAAGTTGCATTCTTCATCAATGGTGATCATTTTCACATTAGCATTGCCATGGTTTGGTAGCGAATTGTGGTTTACATAGGGGCAATACCTTGAGTTGAATGGTTCCTTCTTTGATCAATGCCTCAATCTTATCTTTGAGAGTAAGGCAATTTTTGGTATTATGTCCAGCAACTCCGGAGTGATATTGTCATGACCCAGGGGTACACCCTTGATGTAACATGGCGTACTTGACCCCGAAGGGGTCTCATACAAGCCCTTAGCAGATCATAACATAAGATAATAAAAAAGTACGGAAAATTTAAAATTTTTATCCATACAATCGAAGTCTTTATAAAATGCAAGCGGAAGTCTAAAACTCTTTGTCTCAAACCATCTAAACTCAACTTGAATAAACTTTGGGACGGAGCCCATACAATGATCTAAAACATAAAAGAAAGACATAAAGGTAATGGTGGCTTTATCCTCGATACTATGAGGACTTACCAAATCTTCAACTCCTTGCACTTCTAGAAACCTATCCTCAAGAATGGAACTCAATGTCGCCAAACCCTACATTTGATAAGAATGTAGGCAATAGTATGCGTTAGTACAAAATGTACTAAATATGTTAGCTAGCATGACATCATAAGAGCATAACACAAGGGTTAGCCAACATAAGACATAAGTCATAAGCATAAGAGAAAATAACATAATCATAGCATAATCTCCAACATAGACATAACATAAGCTAGTCATCATAAAGCATGGTCCATCTACATAGTCAATACGTAGACCTTCATATCATAAAAGAACCTCTTCATAAGTAACCTCCAAGTACACTTGTGCAATGCATGAACAAGACCCCATAATCCCATTCATGCTAAGTATCCCCTTTGGCCATCATAATCATACTTACCATCTCATGGTCTCATCTTTAGCTTAAACATCATAGACAAGGGAATCTATCACCTTTAGTCAACATATCAAGGATGTCAACTATAGCAATACCCAATCTAAGCATACATCATATTAGAGAAACAGTTCATGAGTAATCTCAAGGCAAGCTTGTGAAATGCAAGTATAAGATCCCATAATCCTACCTATGCTAATCTAGACACTCTAGGCTATTCATTCATATGTATCATCTCTTATTCTCATACTAAGCTCATCACAAGGAACAAGGGGAATCACCTCAAGTCATACATGTTTAGCTCATCTTAAAGGACAAGGGTAATCACCTCAAGTCATACATATCATGGAATCATAAAGACAAGGGGAATCACCTCTAGTAATACATATCACGGAATCATAAAGACAAGGGGAATCACCTCTAGTCATACATATCAATGAATCATAAAGACAAGGGGAATCACCTCTAGTCATACATATTAATGCATCATAAAGACAAGGGGAATCACCTCTAGTCATACATATCAATAAATCATAGGTATTCACCTCCATGTTCATTTTAAGGTGTAATGTAGGTATTGATTAACGTTTCAAGCACACCTCATCTAATTCTAGGTGTAAACGATCGTTAAGTAGTATAAAATCTAACAAATGAGTTGGGGTCAAATCCAACAGGGAGCGGTATGTGTTCAAATTCAATCAAGAAGTACGAATGTGGTCTAATCAGCCATAGGAATAGAAATTATCGAAAGAGACATAAAACAAATAAAAGGGGTGACACGAATGTCAAATGAGGGGTTTTGGTTTGCAATTATCAATTACAACGCGGTCAAATGGTAAAGAGATAACAATAAAGAGGGAAATTCTCGGGATGTGATCGATTATAGGCAAATTCAATATATGGATAATTGAAACTACTAGAAATTAGCTAAATATCAGTGGATAGGCTCGACTATAATTGAAATAGCTTTCTTTCGAACAAATATTCCACTTCAAGTGATTTCTCTCGAACATCAACAAGCACAACAATTAAGAACAACCCATAACCTTAATATATCTTCTCTCTCGAGCAAGATGGGTAGGACTGGGTTTAGGATTCACTCTCTCGAGCTGAACCCAAATCAACCCAATACATACAAATCATTAATCAATAATCTTAGTTCTAAAACCTCTCTCTCGAGCAAGCTAAGAACACTAAAATTGAACTGCATTTAGAACTACAATTCATAAATTAAACCACAATTAATGATTAAACCCACTTCAATATAGCATTTAAACTAGTAATTAAAAATACCCATACACTAATTCAACCTATAATCACATGATCACACCCCAAGAATTGGGGTTTTAGCCGAACATCATAAAAAAATAAAAACCGTTACCAAATCGATTAGCCATCAACTGGGTAAGAGGAATTTAATCTTTACAATGCTCCAATTCGAAGAAAATTTGAAACCCACTTGCAAAATCTCCAAATTGAGTCTCAAAACATTCAAGTCTACTAAGAAACTCAAGAGAAAATTGTTCTTGACTAAATTGGATTCTCAAAGTCTATAAAATTTGATACTAAATTAACTGTTTAAAACTAATTTATAGTCACCGAAAATAAGCCACGAAGGGACGTTTGGCGGAGTAAGTCGGGCTCACCGAACCACTCGGCGAGCCGCCCATTGATCTCTTCCATCGCCTTTTTTTCTTGGCACTCAGCATCCTCAAGTCCTGTAACTTTGGGCGATCTCTCTTTACATCGCGGAACTGCTCGGCGACTCGCTGACTGCTCCTTTTTATCGCTGACTTGGTTTCTTCCTTCAGGGCTTGGCACATTGGAACTTTAGGCGGTGAGATTAGCCACTCGGCGATACGCCGAGTACTCTTGGCGATCTTCAGACTCGCCCTTCTTCATTTTTTCAACTTGTTTTGTTCCTTTTTGCCTGTTAGTGTCCTTGGTTTGCTCCTCAATCCATATACCTGAAAATCAAGGTATTAACATCAGTTTATAGCATAAATTAGGCATTTAAAAACTCGGCCTCAATACGTCGGATATCAGTAGAGGAGTTAGGGGTTACCTCCACATCCATCTTCTCATCATGCGGAACACTGGCCCATCTGCACAGCTCGGTGATCAACACCGAAAATGGAAGAGATGTCTGGCGCTGCTTGGCCCTCATGGCTATCTCTTGTCCAATGATCATACCTAAATTGAGGCTCTTCCTAGAAATGATAGAGCCAAGACAAGCAGCCTTTGTGTGGTGAAGGATACACTCGTTCTGGGATGGCATGATTGTGCTGCTAATAAATCTGAACGAGTACCTTGCCACGACATTTAAATCTTTCTTCTCTATGGGCACTCCGGCCTCAATCCACCTAGGAGTCTCGTCTGAATGGAGAGGAGCCAACCAACTTTTCATGTCCTCCAGAGCCATTTTCTTGATCATGGTTTGGTAGTCATCATTGATGTCATTAATGCACCCCAAGAAAACATTTATGTCGTCACTATCACACTTTACCGTCTTCCCTCGGATAATACAACATCCACTGGTTTGAAGGTAGCAATCTTCTTCTTCCCTTGTGGCACCAACTCTCCATAGGTGGAGTAGAACTCCCAGACCCAATTAGAAATATAGGAACCCCGGGGTTTAGTAAAAATGTGGAACTTGTGGGATTTCTCCTCAATGATAGTCATCAGTCCCTCAGCCTTTAGTCTATTGAGAGACCGGGGAGGAGGACCCTGTACAGGTGGTGCCGGGACCACAGTTTGAACTGAAGCTGGAGGAGGTTGACTAGCCGGAGGCACCCAAATCCTAGATGGATCATGAAGCCTCTTTGAGCGCAGTTCTGCTCTCCGGGCAAGAAGAAGTTGTTCATCCTCATACTCAGAGATGGTAGCCTGAGAATCTTGGTGGTCTCCCTCACTTTCTCATGTATTAAGGTGAGTCACGTGGACTCCCTCACTGTCGGAGCTGACCTCCGATAACTCAGCTGCGGGCGTCTTGCCCTTTCCTTTGCCTTTCCCACCCTTGGTAGGAAGTTTGGTTGCCTTTGCTTTGGATGCTACTGCATCCTCATTTTTAATGATCCCTTTCGCCCATTTTCAGAGCGACATGTCTCGCCCTGGTACTTTGGGTCTAACCATATCTGCAAAACACATCGAAAAATGTTAGAAATCGTTAAGGAAAATTATAGAAATTCAAGTTGCAGAAAGACTCGCTGAACCAGTCGGTGAGTCGCCGAGTCGCTTAGGTGAGCCAAATCGGGCTCGCCTAAAGGATCAGCTCAAAAATTTCTCAGAAATAAGGCATGTCGGCGATAGTTAGGGCCCTTCAGCGAATCGCCGAAACAACTCGGCAAGCTTAGACTAGCCCAGTGCATTTTAGGGGTTAGGGGAGTAGAAATGGTGATCAAATGGACCTTTCGGTGAGTCATCGAGTGAACCCGGTGAGCTCAGGCTTCCCGCCGAAAGTTACAGATTCAACCAAGCCAATTCAAGAAATTAAGGGCGATCAAAGAGGGACTTTGGCGAACCGCCGAACCGTTCAACGAGCTCGACCCAGCTCGCCTTACTGCCCAACGTGCCAATTTTCAACCCCATTTTCCAAAATCAAGCCCGCAGCCCCCGAAATCAAAATAAAAAACCTACACTATGCAATTAGACTCAGACCCAATCGACCCATGCCTCCGGGGTACTCAAACTTCCCCCGATTTGCCCAAAATTAGCCATTTGACGACTTATGCCCTAAAGAATGACGTCAAACACTCTATCATTGGGCAAAGTACGTCATTTAGCACAATTGGGGATTACTTAGACTTCACCCAACTAGACCCAACATAAAATAACCGCAACCCAACAATTTAAGATCAATTTTAACATATAAAACTCGGGAAATCATCTTTTAAAGCATTTAAGCACAATTTCGAAACACAAAACGGGCAATCCAAAACATAAAACATGAGTTAAACAATTACCCAACACACATTAACACAAATTTAACAATAGCATTTTAGTTCAACCCCTAATCATAGGTGCAGGGTTCGGAAAACCAACCTGAGTGCTGAATAGAGAATTTGAAAATCTAGGCGGTAAAGAAATTCGATTCCGAGCACGAGATGACACACACAAAGTGAATACAATAACAAAATATAGAAAATCTAAAGTGCGGGTGAGAGTGTACGGGGTTAGAAATGAGAGAATATGAAAGATTTTGAAATTTTAAACCGTTTGGCCTTTTAAAACCTTTCAGTTTGCCGCCCTTTTGGCGGTGTAAGTCGTCCACGCCGAACCACTCGGTGATGCGCCGAGCGGCAAATTACCTCGCCAAGTTTTATAGGACTACCAGTTATCTTGGGGGTCCAAACGGTGGACAAAATCAGGCTCGCCGACCTTTTTCGGCGAGTCGCCGATTAATTAATTGGCTCGTCGAGTTTTATAGACCTCCACCTCTTATTTTGTGGTTCCAACGGCAGTCCAAGTCGGGCTCGCCAACCTCTTTGGCGAGTTGCCGACTGGACTCTTTGGCTCGCCAAACTGCACATTCTCAAACACACTCCACTTTTCAACCTACACAATCAACACCCTTTATTCAAAATCAAACTTAAAGCATTAAAAACATGGGTTGCCTCCCGATAAGCGCCTTAGTTACCGTCGTGGAACGACGAGGATACCAAATCAAGCTTCATTTTTGGGGTTTGCCATTGTATCACTAGCCAACCCCGCTTGATGTCTTGGATTCAAATGCGAAGAAATTTGACCCATTTGGGTCTCCAGCTGCTTAATAGAGACAGAGTGAGAGGTCACCATCTGGTTGAGAGTCGAAACATCCTCTTTCATCTCTTTCAACACTTTGTCGGACCCTTAAACTTTGGTGAGAATGCGTGAGAGCATATCTTCAGTCCGGCCACCCTCAGAATCTTTGGACTTTTGACGCTCATGGGGAGGAACATACCTATCCTTCTCCCCCTCTCTATCCTTCCAAGTGGTGTTACGATCACGCCATTCTCTGTCATGGTCTCTCCAGCCCTCATCTCTATTTCATCCTTAGTTTCCACCCGGCCTTGGGCAGTTAGCACGATAACCTCCTCTTTGGTTGGCTAGGAAGTTCACTTCCTCATTATACAGCGCTTCAAATTTCATGATATTTTTCGCCAAGATATCCAGCTAGGTAATCATTGTGGCCATGTTCAGGTCTCTCTCTTGATCCTTTACGATCTGTTCTTTTGTCATTTTATAAGTGACGAGAGAGACTTGGTCTTTGTGAGTATTCCATTCCCTGTTTATCTCGGTCATGCAATCAAGGAGTTGGGACACTATTGCATAGGGCTGTTGCATTATACACCCCGGAGCAAGTTGGTTAGCCACTCCTTTGTTTACCGAAACAAGACCCCTATAGAAATATTCCTGCAGCACCTTATCTGGAAGTCCATGAGTTGGGCACTGTAGCACCAGCTTCTTGAATCTTAGCCATGTCTCATGGATTAGCTCGCCTTCCAAGCGTTTGAACCCTAGGATTCCATCCCTTCGAGTCATCATCTTTGATAAGGGAAAGAACCTCACTAGAAATGTCGTGGTCAGCTCATCCCAAGAGGTGAGAGAGTCCCTTGGTAACTCAGCCAACCATTTAGTAGCTCCACCCATCAAAGAGAGCGGGAAAAACCTAAGACGGACCGATTCTTATGATATGTTCTTAAATGAGAACGACCCACAAACATCCACGAAGTTCCTTATATGCTCATTGGGATCCTCATGAGCCATCCCCCCAAATAGTCCTTTCAATTGGAGGAGTTGAAGCATTGTGCTTGTTATGTGAAAAACAACATTTCCTTCAACTAACACTCATTGGGTCATTGACCTCATTGAGGTTCCCAATGTCATCTTGGTGTCCCACTTGGCTACCATTACTTCCGTTGACACTCATCTCCTCCTCTGTTCAACACAAACAACACAAAACCAAAAACCAAAATAAGTTGATTCAACTACAGCCAAAAAACTCACAATTCAATTTCAATAAAAGAATTTTAAACAACACCACTCCCCGGCAGCGGCGCCATTTTGATCAACATTTCAAGCACACCTCATCTAATTCTAGGTGTAAACGATCGTTAAGCAATATAAAACCCAACAAATGAGTTGGGGTCGAATCTCACAAGGAGCGGTACGTGTTCAAATTCAATCAAGAAGTACGAATGTGGTCTAATTAGCAATAGGAATAGAAATTATTGAAAAAGACATAAAATAAATAAAAGAGGTGACACGAATGTCAAATGGGGGGTTTTGGATTGCAATTATCAATTACAACGCAGTCAAATAGTAAAGAGATAACAATAAGGAGGGGAATTCTTAGGATGTGATCGATTATAGGCCAATTCGATATATGGGTAATTGAAACTACTATAGCTAAATATTAGTGGATAGGCTAGATTATAATTGAAATAACTTTCTATCGAACAACTATTCTGCTTCAAGTGATTTCTCTCGAACATCAATAAGCATAGAAATTAAGAACAACCCATAAACTTAATGCATCTTCTCTCTCGAACAAGATGGGTAGGACTGGGTTTAGGATTCACTCTCTCCAGCTGAACCCAAATCAACCCAATACATATAAATCATTAATCAATAATCTTAGTTCTAAAACCTCTCTCTCGAGCAAGCTAAGAACACTAAAATTGAACTGCATTTGCAACTACAATACATAAATTAAACCACAATTAATGATTAAACCCACTTCAATATAGCATTTAAACTAGTAATTAAAAATACCCACACACTAATTCAACCCATAATCACATGATCACACCCCAAGAATTGGGGTTTTAGCCGAACATCATAAAAAGATAAAAACCGTTACCAAATCGATTAGCCATCATCAACTGGGTAAGAGGAATTTAATCTTTACAATGCTCCAATTCGAAGAAAATTTGAAACCCACTTGCAAAATCTCCAAATTGAGTTTCAAAACATTCAAGTCTACTAAAAAACTCAAGAGAAAACTGTTCTCGACTAAATTAGATTCTCAAAGTTTATAAAATTTGATCCTAAATTAACTGTTTAAAACTAATTTATTGTCACCGAAAATAAGCCACGAAGGGACGTTTGGCGGAGTAAGTCGGGCTCACCGAACCACTGGGCGAGCCGCCCATTGATCTCTTCCATCACCTTTTTTTCTTGGCACTCAACATCCTCAAGTCCTGTAACTTTGGGCGATCTCTCTTTGCATCGCGGAACTGCTCGGCGACTCGCTGACTGCTCCTTTTCATCCCCGACTTGGTTTCTTCCTTCAGGGCTTGGCACACTTGAACTTTAGGCGGTGAGATTAGCCACTCGGCGATACGCCGAGTACTCTTGGCGATCTTCAGACTCGCCCTTCTTCATTTCTTCAGCTTGTTTTGTTCCTTTTTGCCTGTTAGTGTCCTTGCTTTGCTCCTCAATCCATATACCTGAAAATCAAGGCATTAACATCAGTTTATAGCATAAATTAGGCTTTTGAGGACACTAAATATACCAAAACAAAACCCTAAATGAGTCCAAATCTAGGACTCATCAACACCCCCAACTTAAACTTTTGCTTGTCCTCAAGTAAAACTCAAGATCAGCAGTTCAAAAAGGATGTCTCAAACAGTGCTGCATAAGACTCAACATGAATACACACAACAAGGTTCAATTTACTCATGCAATGATCAATTGTGCACTAAAAGATTCAAATTGTGTCTCACCATTACCAAAGATGCTCAAGTTCACAATACTTGCTTCAAATGCAAGTTCAAGCTCAACAAAGGTACTCAAATGCCCTCACAACAAAGGTGATTCCATATTCACACACAATTTCTCAACAATTTAAAGTTTCGGAATCACTTACAACTCTCACACTCCCAAAGATGAACACATGCTTGACTTCACCCATAGGTTTGCCCTTATTTTCCAATCAACATTTGTTTCAGCTCACTCAAGATCACTAAGGTCTTTTCATGGCTTGTAATGGGATTGAGTGTCATGGTATGGTCATTTAGGCTCATTGGCTTCTACCTTCATGAAGTTTGGCCTGAATATCACTCTCTTCCTTTTCCTTAACAATTCAAACATGCTCATAATCCACCCCATTATTCAACTTCATATGAATTAGAAGATACCCCATTTCTTTTACAATTTTCATCACTTTATTTCACAACTTTTTCTTTCTTTTTTTTTCTCTTTTTTTTATATGGAGGGGTTCCATCTTTTTCAAAACCATTACTCAAAGGGGGATATTTCACACTTCTTGAATTCCCTTCTCTTTTCACCACATCCCCAACTTAGGCTTTTGGCCTAAGTTGGCTATTCACACAAATAACACTTCATGAAAGTTATGGGTAGATGTATCAAGAGGGATCACAATTGTTCAAGTTTCTTCCAAGAAAAGGATAAGGCTCAATAGGGTTTAAGCAAGGTTCACACATCTCAGAAGGTTTGCCACAAAAGAGGTATATTATCAAATTGTTTCACTCTTCAAAATTATTGCCTAAGATCATTTCAAGTGCTTGTATCACTTTGTCAACCAGACCAACGGGGAAAATTCTAGGTGTCATCACACACAATGTTCAAGGTAATCTCATCACACAAGGCATTGTCACCAATATTAAACGAGACTCCACACTTTCTAGCTAGTGTGCAATGTTCATCACAAGAGACTCATTCGATAACCGGCTACTCAGAATGAGATTCTAAAAGTTCATACATTGTGTATGCAACTTCATTTGGCCTCATCGTAGCCTCACATTCATTTTGTTCAATTAAGAGTACTTCTCAAGTCATCGGTATTGATGATAACCGATACTCAAATTTATACAAGAACAACCACAATCACAAACAATAGGGGTGGCACAATTATTTTAAAAAAAAATAGATCGAAACCATTTCCATTCAAAACAAGGAGCCACAAGTTCAAACATCCGCAAGAATCATCATCCAAACATAATCAAAACACAATTATAGACAAAACCCAATATATACAAATAAAACTGTCATCACAAGAGGTAGGTATGGAAAATCTCACCCCATCCACAAAAGAAAAGCAATTATCCTCGGGGTATCCAAGCCCGGGGTCACACTCTGGGGTTGGGCATCAGTGCCCGGTGTAGGATCAGCTATGGCTGCACTAGATCCATCTATGGTAGTGTCTCTCAAAGAGATATGAACAGCAACATGTACCATAGCCTCCTCAACCTCAGTCAGGACCTCACACACAGTCTCCTTCTGAACACCAAGCTGCTCCTCATCAGTCTCAGCATCGGACTCTACAGCCGCATCATCAGCTCTAATCTCATCTTCGGTGGTAGCCGGAGGCACATCAGAATGAGCTGGAATATCTGTGCTCATGTCATAAATGATCTCCACAGTCCTAAAAATCATAGACATATCAGTGGACTTCAGCTGGTCCACATCCTTCCTCAACTCCGCAATCGGAGCCTTAAGGTGGTCACCTCCTGCGTAGCTCCCTGATCTCTCTCACACACCTTAATCCTTGCTGTGAGGGCATCAATAGTAGCTCTAATAGGTGTCAATGCAGCAGTTAGAGCACTCTCAATCATCCCAGGAATCATGGCCTCTAGCCTAGAAGCACGCACATCAGTAGCATGGGCTAGGTTCCCCATCCGTAGCAGCATAGCCTAAGTGAGCTGAGGTAAGGATGCAGTACTAGCAGCAGACCTAGGAGGCAGGGCAGTAGTAGAGGAACTCGGAGTCATAGAAGGGGAAGGGCTAGGAATACCTAAAGGCCCAGTGGCCGGAGTAGGCAATACTACCTCTGCAGGTAGTGTCTCAATATCAACAGCCGGGGATGTATCCACCGGGGATGTATCCACTTCTTCTAAGCTTCATCCTTCAAAAACTCGACCTCAATACGTCGCATATTAGTAGAGGAAGTAGGGGTTACCTCCACATCCACCTTCTCATCATGCGAAACACTGGCCCGTCTGCACAGCTCGGTGATCAACACCAGAAATGGAAGAGATGTCTGGTGCTGCTTGGCCCTCATGGCTATTTCTTGTCGAATGATCATACCTAAATTGAGGCTCTTCCTAGAAATGATAGAGCCAAGACAGGCAGCCTTTGTGTGGTGAAGGATACACTCGTTCTGGGATGGCATGATTGTGCTGCTAATAAATCTGAACGAGTACCTTGGCGCCACATTTAAATCTTTCTTCTCTATGGGCACTCCGGCCTCAATCCACCAAGGAGTCCCGTCAGAATGGAGAGGAGCCAACCAACTTTTCATGTCCTCCAGAGCCGTTTTATTGATCATGCTTTGGTAGTCATCATTGATGTCATTAATGCACCCGAAGAAAACATTTATGTCGTCACTATCATACTTTACCGTCTTCCCTCGGATAATACAACATCTACTGGTTTGAAGGTAGCAACCTTCTTCTTCCCTTGCGGCACCAACTCTCCGTAGGTGGAGTAGAACTCCCAGACCCAATTAGAAATATAGGAACCCCAAGGTTTAGTAAAAATGTGGAACTTGTGGGATTTCAGGGTGCTCCAGATCTCCGGATATCTATATACCACACCATCTGTGGACAATCTCTTCTCCTCAATGATAGTCATCAGTCCCTCAGCCTTTAGTCTATTGAGAGACCGGGGAGGAGGACCCTGTACAGGTGATGCCGGGACCACAGTTTGAACTGAAGCTGGAGGAGGTGGACTAGCCGGATGCACCCAAATCCTAGACGGATCATGAAGCCTCTTTGAGCGCAGTTCTGTTCTCCGGGAAAGAAGAAGTTGTTCATCCTCATACTCAGAGATGGTAGCCTGAGAATCTTGGTGGTCTCCCTCGCTTTCTGATGTATTAAGGTGAGTCACGTGGACTCCCTCACTGTCGGAGCTGACCTCCAATAACTCAACTGCGGTGGTCTCCCTTGCCCTTTCCTTTGCCTTTCCCACCCTTGGTAGGAAGTTTGGTTGCCTTTGCTTTGGATGCTGCTGCATCCTCATTTTTAATGATCCCTTTCGCCCATTTTCAGAGCGACATGTCTCGCCCTGGTACTTTGGGTCTGACCATATCTGCAAAACACATCGAAAAATGTTAGAAATTGTTAAGGAAAATTACAGAAATTCAAGTTGCAGAAAGACTCGCCGAACCAGTCGGTGAGTCACCGAGTCGCTTAGGCGAGCCAGATCGGGCTCGCCTAAAGGACCAGCTGAAAAATTTCTCAGAAATAAGGCATGTCGGTGATAGTTAGGGCCCTTCGGTGAATCGCCGAAACAACTCGGCAAGCTTAGACTAGCCCGCCGAATATTAAAGTGTATTTTAGGGGTTAGGGGCGCAGAAAGGGCGATCAAAGGGACCTTTCGGCGAGTCGCCGAGTGAACTCGGCGAGCTTAGGCTTCCCGCTGAAAGTTACAGATTCAACCAAGCCAATTCAAGAAATTAAGGGCGATCAAAGGGGGACTTTAGCGAACCACCGAACCTTTCAACGAGCTCGACCCAGCTCGCCTTACTGCCCAACGTGCCAATTTTCAACCCCATTTTCCAAAATCAAGCCCGCAGCCCCCGAAATCAAAATCAAAAACCTACACTATGCAATTAGACTCAGACCCAATCGACCCATGCCTCCGGGGTACTCAGACTTCCCCTGATTTGCCCAAAATTGGCCATTTAATGACTTATGCCCTAAAGAATGACGTCAAACGCTCTATCATTGGGCAAAGTACGTCATTTAGCACAATTGGGGATTACTTAGACTTCACCCAACTAGAACCAACATAAAATAACCGCAACCCAACAATTTAAGATCAATTTTAACATATAAAACTCTGGAAATCATCTTTTAAAACATTTAAGCACAATTTCAAAACACAAAACGGGCAATCCAACACGTAAAACATGAGTTAAACAATTACCCAACACACATTAACACAAATTTAACAATAGCATTTTAGTTCAACCCCTAATCATAGGTGCGGGGTTCGGAAAACCAACCTGAGTGCTGAATAGAGAATTTGAAAAGCTAGGCGGTAAAGAAATTCGATTCCGAGCACGAGATCACATACACAAAGTGAATACAATAACAAAATATAGAAAATCTAAAGTGCGGGTGAAAGTGTACAGGATTAGAAATGAGAGAATATGAAAGATTTTGAAATTTTAAACCGTTTGGCCTTTTAAAACCTTTCAGCTTGCGGCCCTTTTGGCGGTGTAAGTCATCCACGCCGAACCACTCGGTGATGCGCCGAGCGGCAAATTACCTCGCCGAGTTTTATAGGACTACCAGTTAACTTGGGGGTCCAAATGGCGGATAAAATCAGGCTCGCCGACCTGTTCGGTGAGTCGCCGATTAATTAATTGGATCGTCGAGTTTTAGAGACCTCCACCTCTTGTTTTGTGGTTCTAACGGCAGTCCAGGTCGGGATCGCCAACCTCTTCGGTGAGTCGCCGACTGGACTCTTTGGCTCGCCAAACTGCACATTCTCAAACACACTCCACTTTTCAACCTGCACAATCAACACCTTTTATTCAAAATCAAACTTAAAGCATTAAAAACATGGGTTGCCTCCCGAGAGGTGCCTTAGTTAACGTCGTGGAACGACGAGGATACCAAATCAAGCTTAATTTTTGGGGTTTGCCATTGTATCACTAGCCCACCCCGCTTGTTGTCTTGGATTCAAATGCGAAGAAATTTGACCCATTTGGGTCTCCAGCTGCTTAATAGAGACAGAGTGAGAGGTCACCATCTGGTTGAGAGTCGAAACATCCTCTTTCATCTCTTTCAACACTTTGTCGGACCCTTAAACTTTGGTGAGAATGCGTGAGAGCATATCTTAAGTCCGGCCACCCTCAGAATCTTTGGACTTTTAACGCTCATGGGGAGGAACATACCTATCCTTCTCCCCCTCTCTATCCTTCCAAGTGGCGTTACGATCACGCCATTCTCTGTCATGGTCTCTCCAGCCCTCATCTCTATTCCATCCTTAGTTTCCACCCGGCCTTGGGTAGTTAGCACGATAACCTCCTCCTTGGTTAGCTAGGAAGTTCACTTCCTCATTATACAGCGCTTCAAATTCCATGATATTTTTGGCCAAGATATCCAGCTAGGTCATCATTGCGGCCATGTTCAAGTCTCTCTCTTGATCCTTAACGATCTGTTCTTTTGTCATTTTATAAGTGAGGAGAGAGACTTGGTCTTTGTGAGTATTCCATGCCCTGTTTATCTTGGTCATGCAATCAAGGAGTTGGGACACTATTGCATAGGGCTGTTGCATTATACACCCCGGAGCAAGTTGGTTAGCCACTCCTTTGTTTACCGAAACAAGACCCCTATAGAAAGATTCCAGCAGCACCTTATCTGGAAGTCCATGAGTTGGGCACTGTAGCACCAGCTTCTTGAATCTTAGCCATGTCTCATGGATTAGCTCGCCTTCCAAGCATTTGAACCCTAGGATTCCATCCCTTAGAGTCATCATCTTTGATAGGGGAAAGAACCTCACTAGAAATGTTGTGGTCAGCTCATCCCAAGAGGTGATAGAGTCCCTTGGTAACTCAGCCAACCATTTAGTAGCTCCACCCATCAAAGAGAGCGGGAAAAACCTAAGACGGACCGATTCTTGCGATATGTTCTTAAATGAGAACGACCCACAAACATCCACGAAGTTCCTTATATGCTCATTGGGATCCTCATGAGCCATCCCCCCAAATAGTCCTTTCAATTGGAGGAGTTGAAGCATTGTGCTTGTTATGTGAAAAACAACGTTTCCTTCAGCTGACACTCATTGGGTCATTGACCTCATTGAGGTTCCCAATGTCATCTTGGTGTCCCACTTGGCTACCATTACTTCCGTTGACACTCATCTCCTCCTCTGTTCAACACAAACAACACAAAACCAAAAACCAAAATAAGTTGATTCAACTACAGCCAAAAAACTCACAATTCAACTTCAATAAAAGAATTTTAAACAACACCACTCCCCGGCAGCGGCGCCATTTTGATCAACGTTTCAAGCACACCTCATCCAATTCTAGGTGTAAACGATCGTTAAGCAATATAAAACCCAACAAATGAGTTGGGGTCGAATCTCACAGGGAGCGGTACGTGTTCAAATTCAATCAAGAAGTACGAATGTGGTCTAATCAGCAATAGGAATAGAAATTATTGAAAAAGACATAAAACAAATAAAAGAGGTGACACGAATGTCAAATGAGGGGTTTTGGATTGCAATTATCAATTACAACGCAGTCAAATAGTAAAGAGATAACAATAAGAAGGGGAATTCTCGGGATGTGATCGATTATAGGCAAATTCGATATATGGGTAATTGAAACTACTATAACTAAATAATAGTGGATAGGCTAGACTATAATTGAAATAGCTTTCTATCGAACAACTATTCT
Source organism: Solanum etuberosum (assembly GCA_029582245.1). NCBI lineage: Eukaryota > Viridiplantae > Streptophyta > Magnoliopsida > Solanales > Solanaceae > Solanum > Solanum etuberosum. Next base: position 21,284 of record JAJONR010000414.1, read on the forward strand.
GCTTCAAGTGATTTCTCTCGAACATCAACAAGCATAGCAATTAAGAACAACCCATAAACTTAATGCATCTTCTCTCTCGAGAAAGATGGGTAGGACTGGGTTTAGGATTCACTCTCTCTAGCTATACCCAAATCAACCCAATACATACAAATCATTAATCAATAATCTTAATTCTAAAACCTCTCTCTCGAGCAAGCTAAGAACACTAAAATAGAACTGTATTTGCAACTACAATACATAAATTAAACCCACTTCAATATAGCATTTAAACTAGTAATTAACAATACCCATACACTAATTCAACCCATAATCACATGATCACACCCCAAGAATTAGGGATTTAGATGACCATCATAAAAAGATAAAAAACCATTACCTAATCGATTAGCCATCAACTGGGTAAGAGGAATTTAAGATTTACAATGCTCCAATTTGAAGAAAATTCGAAACCCACTTGGAAAATCTCCAAATTGAGTCTCAAAACCTTCAAGTCTACTAAGAAACTCAAGAGAAAAATGTTCTCGACTAAATTGGATTCTCAAAGTCTATAAAATACAATCCTAAATTAACTGTTTAAAACTAATTTATAGTCGTCGAAAATAAGCTACGAAGGGCCGTTTGGCGGAGTAAGTCGGGCTTACCGAACCAGTCAGTGAGCCACCGATTGATCTCTTCCATCACTTTTTTTCTTGGCACTCAGCATCCTCAAGTCGTGTAACTTTGGGCGATCTCTCTTTGCATCATGGAACTGCTCGGTGACTCGCCGACTGCTCCTTTTCGTTGCCGACTTGGTTTCTTCCTTTAGGGCTTGGCACACTTGAACTTTAGGTGGTGAGATTAGCCACTCGGTGACACGCCGAGTACTCTTGGCGATCTTCAGGCTCTCCCTTCTTAATTTCTTCAGCTTTTTTTGTTTCTTTTTGCCTGTTAGTTTCCTTGTTTTGCTCTTCAATCCATATACCTGAAAATCAAGGCATTAACATCAGTTTATAGCATAAATTAGGCATTTGAGGACACTAAATCTACCAAAACATAGACCTAAATGAGTCCAAATCTAGGACTCATCAGGTATTCGCCTCCACATCACCACATAAGGATCATAGGTAATCGCCTGCATGATCAACATAAAGGCTAATGGGTAATCATCGCTTGCCTTGGGAGTCATACATACATACATACAAAGGGTAATCACCTCATACTCCCCATATCATAACATGCGTAATCACCTCATGTTTAACTAATTAGGATTAAGGGAACTCACCTCACAATCTTATCATGTAATGGTCTTTGGGGAACTCACCACAACCTCATCACATTTCATAGTCCCTTGGACTTAGATTCATTTTAGGTGAGAATAGCCTTTCAACCTAGAATCATTCTATGTGAGAGAACTTTTCATATCATATCATATTCATGCATAATATCATATCTAGAATTCTACATTATACATGGATATCATCATAACTCAAGTGATTCTATCACTTCATACATTCAACCATTCATTAGGTAGGTTAGGTGAGTATAAGACTTTCACCATAATTCTACCTATTAGACTTCTATTCTCAAATAGACTTTACTCTCAAAGCCTTAACATACATAATTCATCACATTGGTTTTACTCTCAAAATCCTAGTGATCAACCTTCATGACTACAAGCCTTACTCTCAAAGCTTTACTTCATACAATCATCATGCATATCTAGATTACAAGACATTCTAGTCATAAGCTTCATCTTTAAGCAATTCTAGTCATAATTCATCATAAAGGTTCAATCTCAAGCTTTACTAGTCATGATCCATCACATATGCTATAATCTAATTCAATTCATGTCTACTTGCTTTTATTCTTGAACAATTACTATTCATAACATCAATTCTAGAAGATCACTTGTGCATCCTCAATTTCACTTCACAAGGCATAAACCCACATTCTTAAATTTCATCAATTAGACTAGGTTTAGCCATAGAAAACATGTAATATCATCAATAGATCATGCTTCAATACTAAATCAATCATAAACAAGTACTATCCACTCAATTGGAATCATACTCAACACTACCCACAATATAGGAAGAAACCCTAGCTAGAATTGGGGGTTTATCTTCACAATTGAGGGAATTCTAGGGGGCTCCATGGATGGAAGAATCCATGGATGAATAAGCTAACATACCTTGGATATAAAGCCCTCACAAAAGCTTGTAACAATGGAGTCTTGACCTAGCTTAAACCCTTCTTCTTCTTCTTCACTTTCTAGAGAGAGAATTTTTTTGAGGGAATTGGGTTCTTTGGTGAATTGAAAATAATGTCTAGGATAAATGTATTTAGGGGTCTATTAGGTTTATATAGGTGGTCTAATTACTAATAAAACGACACCACTTAACCCCTAAATAATAATGAATTAACCCCTAAGTCCCTAACTTAAAACAATTTAACCCCAACACTGCCTCACCCACGAGACCCTGACCCACGGACCGTACTGGTCCTTCGTGGGTGGTGGCCTGCAACTCTACAAAATGGGCCTTGACCCACGACCCCTTCCCATGGGGCGTGGGTCCACCTACTGTCCATGGATCCCAACCGTGGGTGGACTGTTTTGGTGAGTTTTTAGGGGCTATTTTAGGGTCCTCCTCAAGGACCCTTGGTTGGTCCTTGGGGGGTCGTTCCTTGATGCCCTAACCCTAAAACCTTCATTCTAAGTTCGGGAAGTCATTTCTACACTCTAACCCCTACGTAAAACTCTAGAACCCTTACGTAAAGCTCTAGTTTAACCTACTATTTTTCTGGGTGTTACAAATATGCACACTATTTGGTCTCGTCATACCATCCAGGAAGGAGATTAGGAATTCATCCTTGGATTGGTTGGATTACTCCTGCGTTTCTCAACCATTCATATAGTTGGGCCAAAGGTTCAGCTAGAGGTGTATTGGTTTTGGATGGTCTTTTTTCAAAGTTTGGGTGGGGTCTGGGTGTATTTGATTGACGGTTTTATCGTTGGTAGTGGGATTGGGATGGGTATGTAGGTTGGTATCGTGATGGATTTGGATAGACAGGTGCTCTTGCTGGATAATATGCCGGTTGGGTGGTGTAAACTGGGTAAGGGGAATGTGAAGGTTGGTAATAGGGTGGAGGAATTTGGGTATTCTGACTATAGTAGGAAGGTTGGGGTAATGGGTTTCGGTATGTTTACATTTGGTCTAGCCTACGTTCCTGGATGGTCATACCATCAGACACCCCATCATTCTTCTTCTTAAGGGCTTCTCCAATTGAATCCGACTGAATTGACTTACTTGTTGCTTGCAAGGTTGCCAAATTAGTGATTCTCCCAGTTTTAATACCTTCTTCAATGAATTCTCCCATCCTGACAACCTTAAAATTTTTTTGTCCTACCACAGTTATCATCTTTTCATAGTACGTTGCATCTTTTTGGGATTGTATAAAAAGAGAGGTCATCTCGCTTTCTGCCATTGGAGGTTGAACTTTTACGGCATCTACTCTCCACCACATTGCGTACTCCCTGAACTATTCTGTTGACTTCTTTTCAAACTTCATCAAGTACAACTTGTCTGGTATAGCCCCAGTGTTAAACTTGAACCTATCCATGAATTCTTGCGCCATCGCACCCCAACTATGCCATTTCTGTGGGTCCCGTCTTATGTACCAATCAAGGGCTTCTCCTGTCAAACTCCTTATAAAAAACTTCATTCTAATGGCCTCATCTTTCCACACACCAACTAACTTGTCAAAATACGATCTTAAATGAGCTTGAGGATTTCCCTTCCCATCAAATACATCAAATTTTAGTACCTTATACCCCACAGGCAACTGAACATCAGGATGAACACATAAATCCTCATATTCAAGACCTTCTCCCCCCTTGTGGACATGGATACTTTTGGAAGCTTCTTTCAAATTACGAATCTCCCTTGCCTCATTGTGATATATTTTTTTACCTTGCTTCTTTCTCCATCTCTTCATATGGATCGACTTCTGGTGTGCTTGTCATTGGGGTAATGAAAGGTTGAGCTTTTGCTACACATACTTGAGGCACATATTGCATGTTCGGGATTGCAGTGTGTGCCACTGGTATATGTTAGGTCGCTTGGTATTTTTGGGCTGGCGAGGTGGTTTGGGTGAGTGGGGTAGTTTGGGTCAGTGAGTTAGTTTGTATGACTCGATTTCGGGTAAGTGAAGTTAGGGATGCATATGGGGTAGTGAAGGGTAAAGGGTTAGGTTGTTGCAATTTTTTTTATGGAAGGTTAGGTTGTTGAGGGTTGGTGGATTGTTTGGAAGAAGTTGGATTGGTCTTGTGAAGGGAAGAGTTTGGTGGAAAGTGTTGACGAGCAGGAGACTAAACAAGTGGAAAATGAGGTGGAATAGTTGAGTTTGTTTCATGCTCGGAAAGTGGTGTGTTCAGGATGATAGATAAATTGGTGAGGTTTCGAAGTCGATCAATCTCACTTTGCATATTGGTCTTTTTTTTTGCATCAGATTGGCAATATGTTCATCATAAGGGATTGGATCCCTTCCTTTCGAAGCCTCGGGTTCATCTCTCAGGACAGTGACATGTCCCAAACCATTTTGATCAGACGCACTTGAATACGTCATGTTGGTGGATGCACATGCTTTTGATCTTATAAAGTATGGGTGATCCACCTGTTCGTAGTCAACACAAATCAACCTTTGGGGAAAAAATAAATCAAAATGAAGAAAACCTTCAAAAAGAGAGAAATATCAGTATAAAGTAGGTAATTGTTGTTTTAATAACATTAACAATTGGGCAAATAATAATAATAAATAAATAAAGAAGAAACATGTATCACGCAACAAGTAAATCACATAACAAAAGAAGAATTCAAAAGAAAATGCATCCTAATATGCACGTGAACTATTTTATGCCAGAGGTGGGCCTAAATGTCAAACATAACGTTATTATGATAGATTGATCCAAACCATTAATTTGTGACAACTCAAGTTTGAGAATCAAAAGGCCAAGTTTTCATTAAATACCAGTAAAAGTGTACAACGAATAGAAAATAAACTAAAAATACATTAAAAAAAAATACATAATATAAAGACAAATCTAAGTCTTGGCCTAAATCTTGCTCTCAATCACACTGGTGGAGGAAGTGAAGATGATGCTCCAACGTCGCTAGGCCCTGCTCCCGCATTATTCAAATATTGTATTATATTTTCCATTTGAGCACACATTTCAAGAGTAACTATTTTAGTTCCAAGACGAGAATGTCTTATCCAGATCATCATCCCAATATCCTCAAAACCTTGCTCACCTTCTGGACTTATGCTATCGCGTTCTTCTCGAAGCAATACCTGATATTCTGGAATTTATCTTGCTGACCCATTTCCTATATCTATCATGATAATATTTCTCCATTCAAGAAGAATCACTCTTGCTCTAGGGACTTCAAAGTTTGGTCCAAAAGAAATTTCAGAAATCCTCATGTTTGCTCGAAGAGGAATTACATATGCTTGACCAAACTATTGAAGCATGCACACCGGAGCATATGGCTGGAGACCTCTCAACCCAATAAGCTCGATATAGTAAAACCTTCTACAACTTATATAGGCAGTGGAACGTGAGAGTAATGGATATTTCCACTGAATTTGGTCGCTAGTGAGGGAAGCCAAGAACTCATGGCAATCATTAGTACCTGTAACATCCCTGAATTTTTTAAGATAAGATTTGGGCTATTCTTTATTTGTGAATAAGATTGTATCGGGTGATTCTTAAATTGCCCAAATTTTTAAAGGAAAATTCTTTAGTGTAGGAATGATTTTGGATATCAATTAAGGTCACTAAAAACTACTAGCACAAAGTTAAATTGAAAGTTTCCTTACCAATTAAGTTTTAATGTAAGATTCTCTTTGGGTCAACTTCAAACGAGTATATCTCTTAGAATATAAAAAATTATGTCGCCCATAACCTATCAAATTAAAGGTATTTAAATCCTCTTTCCAACGCCACCAATTTTGTGTCAATCCAAATTTTGAGTAAAATGTTATGACCATTTTAGTAACCTGGTATAGTGCAGTGACGAATTAGCCGACGGGAAATCATTAAAAAGGATCGATTTTGTCTTTTTACCTCTAAGAAAAACCTACACGATTTTCTTGACTATTTAAAGGCTTAAAACAATCAGATTCTCATCTTTTAATCCATCATTCTATTCTCTCTCAAACCCTAAGACAAAACCCTTTGGAAATAATCAAAGTAGAAGACTCTATTCAAGATTCTTTCAATCTTTTTCAAGATTCTTCTTCAAGGTAAGTCTTTATCCAAGAATTCCATTCTTTCCAACTCAAATTCCTACATACAATTATGAATCACTAATGAAAATCATAATTCTTGGCCATAGATATTTTAAGAAACTAATTCAAGAATCTCAAGAAAGGTTTTCTTGATTGTTCTCCTTCAAACTAGGGTTTCAAGGCTTCTAATCAAGTTCTTTTTTCAGGATTCTTCAAGAACCTTGTTCTTCCAGGTATGTAAGGCTATCATAGTGTTGGACTAGTTCGTCCTCACGCCCTACATCTACTTTTAAATTAGTAAAAGAGTAATCTAGGATTCTATCCCTAGATTTGAGTATTCTTGAGATAAGTTGATTTGAGATCTTGATTTCCTGTTTCTTTTTTATATTCTATTCCTAATTATTGAATTGCTATATGTTATGCATTAAGATTCTTGAGTTGATTCGTTCATGTTTATATTTCAGCATGAACCCTATGAATTGAGTATTTTTGAGAGGATAAAGATCGTTGAGTTATGAGTTTCGAGTTCTTGAGTCCTTGAGTTCTAGAGTCTTGTGTTCTGAGTACTGAGTTTCCTTATTGCTATTAAGATCCCTGAGTTGAGTCGTTCATGTCCATAATTCCACATGAACCCTATCATTTGAGTTATAAATTTTGAAAAGCTTTTTAAAGCCAACACTTAATTTCTTAAACTGAGTTTTGAAAGTAAAAATGAGTTTTGAGAAAACAGTTTCCAAAACATGATTAGTATGACAATCGAGTATGCCATCAATGTATGAGCAGTATGGTATCTAGATATACCATTAATGTTTATGCAGTATGACTTCCCGAGTCAAATGATCATATTAAAATATGATTTTGATATATTTTTGAGAAAGAGTTTTCAAGTATGAATTGAGTAAGAGTATAAAGGAACTAAGTCTTTCCAAAGGTATTGATGAGTCTGAGATTTGGACTCATTTAGAGCTTTGGTTACATAGGCTTAGTGTCCTCAAATGCTAAATTTGTGCCATGAACTGATGAGAAATCCTTGAATTTCATGTATATGGGTTGAGGACCAAAGCTAGAACATTAATAGGGAAAAAAAGACAACACAAGTTGAAAAAAAAAGAGAAAAACAAGCCTGACGATCGCCAAAAGAATTCGGCGGATCGCCAAACCACCCCTTGATCGCCTAAAGTTACAGAATAGTGAGACTGAAATTGGAAAAACTTAGGCAAAGTACATTCCCTATAGGCGACTCACCGATTGCATCGGCGAAGGATGACCATGTCGCCGAAAGTATTCAGTGACGCCAAGTTGAACTCAAATCAGCGAGCTAAAATATTAAAGGGCGCATCGCGGAAATGATTCGCGATCTCGATTTGGATCGCCTAAAATTACAGTGCTTGAACGATGAAAAGGTGAAGAAAGAAGGCGAGAGGAAAGGACGATCGGCGAGTTGCCGAATGGTCGACGAAGCCCGACTTTCATCGCCGATCGACCCCAAAAAGATACACCTCAGATTAGTATAAATCGATTTTTGGTGGAGAGAGAAGGCATTTAGAATTTGTGAGGAACAACAATAGAGAGCAAAAAACATTGTTATTGTTGATTTTGAGTAATTTTAGCAAGGTTTTTCAATTGGGTATTGTAAGAGAGAATATATTATTCATTTTAAACTTTTGATTTTCACATACCCAGCTATGGAACATGTAGTAGGTATCAAATTTTGTCTTTTTACGATGATTGGCTAAAACCCCAATCTTGGGGGTTTGACAATGTAACGAATTACTGCGTTTGACTCAATGGGTGTGAGTAATTATCAATTTTTGGTGTTAATATGATGTGGGTCTGAGTTATTACTATGGTTTAACTCCTAAATTGTATGTTTAGTGCAATATACCTTTGGGTTTTATGCTTGCTTGAGAGAGAAGTGTATAGCAAAGATAGTAACTTGGCATCCATAGCTAGTGGGTCATGACGGTTTCAACTTGATAAAGTGGAACTCAAGACTCATCCTTTGTTTCTAGCTCGAGAGAGTAGATTTGATGAGATTGTGGGCTGGTCTTCTTATGGAGTGCGTTGAGGTTCGAAAGAACTCAGTGGAAATAAGGTAATTGTTCGAGAGAAAAGTACCTTACCTACAGTCCATTCTACCCATAACGAAATAACATTGTTGGTAGTGATTTTCACCCGTTGAGTTAAATCTCGCAATTGGTTAGTCAATCCCCAAGCATTGTCTCCCTATTTCATTGTTCCTTGTTGATTGTTGAAGTGGTTTTGTAGTCTAAAACACTGCTTACTGAGTATTGTGACTGCATCTTCGAGTTTGGTTTATAGTTTCTTAAATTTTTTATTCCTCCAGCTACAAAAGTCATAGTGATAACTTCATAGTCGAATTCAAAAATAGAACTACTCTTTGTGGGATCGACCCCAACTCATCTAGTTGGGTTTTATACTGATTTACGACCATTGAACACCTATAATTGGATGAGGTGTCTTGAAACGTTAAATCAGGTATCAGTTTAACATTGATAAAAGAGAAACTTTGATTTCTAAATGAGTTATGAGTTCAAAAATATTTCAAGAGAAGTTACCTCTTTTAAGAGGATAGATTGAGAAATTATCTCAAACCAGAGGAAGAGTTATGTTTTTAAACATATGAGCATGATTATATATTATTAGGAGTAGTATTGAGCACCGCTATGGGGATGATTTTAGACAACTCAAAGTCCTCATAAACCATGTATGCCAACATGGGTAAAGGGTCATACTTTTTAGATGATTCCTTATTTCTTTTTAAGCATAGCTTAGTGGATCCACTTATTTGAGGTGTTCTATACCCCGACAAAGTATAGGACCATTCTGGCAGCGTGGGCGAGACGATGTATCATCACGTAGCTCATAGTGATGGTTGTCGGTTAGAGAATCTCCCAAATAGATTTAAAAGTCTATTTTTAATATACCACTTAGTATGTTGAGGTTCAGAGATGAGTAAGTGCTTTTGTAAAGTTTTAAATGATTTCATTCCTGTAATCCTTTACTTTCAGTTGAGTTTATGTTTTATCTATTGCATTTTTATTAGTTTAGTTAGTTGTTTACTCAACCATATTACATACTCGTACATTCGATGTAATGATTTCATTCGACCTGCATCCTTTTATGATGCAGATATAGGTGTCAAGGATTATCAACAGACTCTTCGTTGAGATCATTCTACACTCCAGTTAGCTTTGGTGAGCCTTTTTGTATTCTAGAGGTCTTCACATTTACTCTCTAGTCAGTTGTCTTGAGATATCGTGGGTCTTGTCCCGACATCCTTCTTGAGTAATAGAGGCTTCATAGATAGATAGAGTTGAGGAGTCTTTTAGTATGTTGAGATGTTATTGCAAACTATTATACTTGTATTGTTAAGTATTTTATAGGCAGTTTGAGTTAAGTATTTACTTTGAGTTTAAATGTTCAAAAATTTGTTTTTAAGACTTTTATCGCTTGTGTTAGTCTTCCGCTAAGTAGTCAGCCATGCCAAGGGTTCGCTTGGGGACCAACAATGGATCTCGAGTGCCAGCCACGTCCAGGGTGTTGGCTCGTGGCATGATAAACTTTATATCAGAGCACAGAGTTCAAGTGTCCTAGGGTTTCTATGAAGTCGTGTCAGTAGGATCTTATTTATGGTTGTGAGGGCCCCCACTTCTATAGATGATGGACTACTGACATTTAAGAAAACTTTCCCTTTTTCATACTCTAAATCGTGCAATAGAATTATGTCGTAAGAAACTTATTCAAACTCGTGCATTTCTCAAATCCATTCGACTACCCCTCATACTCAAGGTGGTTGAAAAGCAAAAGCTTGATCCTTATCGATGAGTTACTCTAAGCAAAAGTCTTCAAAAAGTCATGAGACTACAGAGGGGATTAAGAGAAGCCCATGAGTGAGCTTAAGTGTTGAGATTCAAAAGAATGCACTCTTATACATATGAATCGTGCGTTCTAGATAAAAGCAAGATGTACTCCCCGACTCTCTTCTCTAAACTTTATTCAGATGAGACCCTTATGAAAGGAGTGTTTTCTAGTATGTTTGGGTAGTAATTTTCACCCGACATATAGTATGAGTTATGATTTTATGAGCCACTGGTATTAGCAGTGCCTAAAGTTAGAAAAATGCATTTAGAGGTATAGTAATGTAAGGAAGAGCAATAGTGATGAAGTAATTTATGTTGTTGCAATCATGTGCCTAGTAAGTCATTAATAATTTTGTGTGAATTTCATGATAGAAGATAGTGGAATAGTTACATATTAGGATGAGTTTGATTATACTTTAACCAGAAATGAGTTTATGTCGATGTTTTATTGTGTTGGTAATGACCAAGTGTAGGTGCTGGATAGAAAAGCATGACTATTCACAAGGAGATAGATCTAAGCTACGCTTATAATTTTTGAGGGAGAGCCCATAATATTCAAAGTGTTATAGAAATAATTAGGAAATGATGTATAGTGAATGAGTAAATAGTACTTAAAGTTGTGAACTAGAATGTGGCAGTAATATGTAAGGATATAGACTGAGAGATAAAGATTGACTACTTGTCATGAGGTTTAAGTGGGCGAGTGTTTCTAAAATTTTATCTAGTAGTTGTAAGTTGGTATGGTAAGTGAGCAATCATATTAATATCGGGGTTTAGTAATAAACACTAAGCTTGAATTTGAGATGAGTGTCGTGATAAAATGATGACAACATGAGGGTGATGATGTTAGTTTTGAGATCTGATCTGGTAAACTTGACATATAGTAGGAGAGGAATAAAGAGGTTATTTACAATTAATGTGAGTGGTACAAGTGTGGTATTATGACTTTTAGATAAGGTCAGTGAAGTGTGACTAAGTCATAAGAGTAACAAGAGCACTAAGAGGTGTACCCGAGATTGCATGTAATCATACGAGGTTCCAATTAAGTTAATAATTTTTCATGTATGCCTAGATAGCATATTTGAACTTTCAATATGGAATAGGCTGATGTAAGCATTATTTTTTCCTTAAGAGTTAGATGAAGCGACCTTATAAGCTAACGAGAAGAGGTTAGGAGAAGCATCTTAGAAAGAGGTATTAAAGGGAATCTTAGTACCTGTTTATGGAGAGTTCAGTAGGCATGAGATAAGCCTTTCCCGAGTATTAGAGTAAAGGAAATGTAGACCAGTTTAGAGATGATGCAATAGATCCATAACTTTCAAGTGTCAGCTTTAGACCTAAGGGGGATATGATAAGATGAGAAATCAAGTCAACATAATGTTATGCTATGCATATTCTTATATCAGAATTCTCGAATGAATCGTGTTTATGATCTTTCTCCCTAAAGTCCTTTCAGTAATCCTTTTTAGTTTGGAGAGTGGTGTTGTTGATAGTATTTGTGTGATGATGGAGGAGATGATTGCTATTTCTTATTTTTATAGTGATGGTGTGTTTATTCAATCTAAGGTTTTAAATATGGAGGGAGAAGGAGATAATGTATGAGTAATAAGGCAGTTCCTGGTAATAATGCATGAAAGTTTTGTTCGTAGAAATGGCGAGAGAATGAGGATTTCTTATAAGGAGTGGTTAGTAGGAGTCCATGGAGTGGTTATAGTACTAGGTTGGAATGTGGTGTTGGTAACATGTGGACAATGTGTTATACATTAGGTGTTTGGTGATATGAGTTCAAGCTTAGCTGAATGTAGTGGTAAGGAGTAGTGTTCTTGGGATGAGATTCCCTATAGAGGTATAGAACCTGAATCTTGTGATTTAGATTAGAATAATCACCCTATGTTAAGTAATTTATGATTTTGAGTTAGGCTTGAATATAGTAAGAGTAACCCCTTCCATTTTGAGTCCAGCCATCATTCGAGGACGAATGATCCCAAGGGGGAGATATTGTAATATCCCAATTTTTTTTAAGATAAGATTCGAGATATTCTTTATTTGTGAATAAGATTGTATCGGGTGATTCTTAAACTGCCCATATTTTTAAAGGTGAATTCTTTAGTGTAGGAATGATTTTGGATATAGATTAAGGTCACTAAAAACTCCTAGCACAAAGTTAAATTGAAAGTTTCCTTACCGATTAAGTTTTGATGTAAGATTCTCTTTGGGTTAAATTCAAACAACTATAATTCTTAGAATATAAAGAGTTACGTGGCCCATAACCTACCAACTTAAAGGTATTTGAATCCTCTTCTCAACGCCACCAATTTTGCGTCCATCCAAATTTTAAGTAAAAAGTTATGACCATTTTAGTAACCTGGTATAGTGAAGTGACGAATTAGCCGACGGGAAAATATTAAAAAGGGTCGTTTTTGTTTTTTTACCTCTAAGAAAACCCTAAACGATTTTCTTGACTAATTAAAGACTCAAAACAATCAGATTTTTATATTTTAGTCCATCATTCTCTTCTCTCTCAAACTCTAAGACAAAACCCTAAGGAAAAAAATCAAAGTAGAAGACTCCATTCAAGATTCTTTCAATCTTTTTCAAGATTCTTCTTCAAGGTAAGTCTTTCTCTAAGAATTCTATTCTTTCCAACTCAAATTCTTCCATACAATTATGAATCACTAATGATAATCATAATTCTTGCGACTAGATATTTAATAAACTAATTGAAGAATCTCAAGAAAGGTTGTCTTGATTGTTCTCCTTCAAGCTAGGGTTTCAAGGCTTCTAATGAAGTTCATTTTAGAGATTCTTCAAGAACCTTGTTCTTCCAGGTATGTAAGGCTATCATAGTATTGGACTAGTTTATCCTCACGCCATACATCTATTTTCAAATCAGTAAAAGAGTAATCTAGGATTCTATCCCTAGATTTGGGTATTCTTGAGATAAGTTGATTTGAGTTCTTGAGTTCCTGTTTCTTTTTGAAATTCTATTCCTAATTATTGAATTGCTATATGTTATGCATTAAGATTTTTGAGTTGATTCGTTCATGTCTATATTTCCGCATGAACCCTATGAATTGAGTAATTTTGAGAGGAGAAATATCGTTGAGTTATGAGTTTTCAGTTCTTGAGTCTTGAGTTCTAAGTACTGAGTTTCCTTATTGCTATTAAGATCCCTGAGTTGAGTCGTTCATGTCGATAATTCCACATGAACCCTATGATTTGAGTTATAAATTTTAAAAAGCTTTTTAAAGCCAACACTTGACTTCTTAAGCTGAGTTTTGAGAAAGTAAAGATGAGTTTTGAGAAAATAGTTTCTAAAACATGATTAGTATGACAATAGAGTATGCCATCAATGTATGAGCAGTATGGTATCTAGATATACCATCAATGTTTATGCAGTATGACTTCCCAAGTCATCAATGATCATATTAAAATATGATGTTGATATGTTTTTGAGAAAGACTTTACAAGTATGAATTGAGTAAGAGTATAAAGGAACTAAGTATTTCAAAAGGTATCTGTTTTTACATTGATAAAAGAGAAACTTTGATTTCTAAATGAGTTATGAGTTCAAAGATATTTCAAGAGCAGTCACCTCTTTTCAGAGGATAGTTTGAGCAATTATCTCAAACCAGAGGAAGAGTTATGTTTTTAATCATATGAGCATGAGTATATATTATTGGGAGTATTATTGAGCACCGATATGGGAACGAGTTCAGATAACTCAAAGTCCTCATAAACTATGTAGGACAACATGGGTAAAGGTTCATACTTTTTAGATGATTCCTTATTGCTTTTTAAGCATAGCTTAGTGGATCCACTTAGTTGAGGTGTTCTATACCCGACAAAGTATAGGACAGTTCTGGCAGCGTGGGCGAGACGTTGTATCATCATGTAGCTCATAGTGATGGTTGTCGGTTAGAGAATCTCCCAAATAGAGTTAAAAGTGTATTTTTATTATATCACTTATTATGTTGAGATTCAGAGATGAGTAAATGTTTTTGTAATGTTTTAAATGATTTCATTCCTTTAATCCTTTACATTCTGTTGAGTTTATGTTTTATCTATTGCAGTCTTATCAGTTCACTTATTTGTTTACTCAACCATATTTCATACTCGTACATTTCATGTACTGCTATCATTCGGCCTACATCTTTTTATGATGTAGATACAGGTGTTAAGGATTATCAACAGGCTCTTCGTTGAGATTACTCTACACTCCTGTTAGCTTTGGTGAGCCTCTTTGTATTCCAGAGGTCTTCACATTTACTTTCTAGTCAGTTGTCTTGAGATATTGTGGGTCTTGTCCTGACATCCTTTTTGAGTTATAGAGGCTTCATAGATAGAGTTAAGGAGTCTTTTAGTATGTTGAGATATTTTTGCAAACTATTATACTTGTATTATTGAGTATTTTACAGGCAGTTTGAATTAAATATTTACTTTGAGTTTAAATGTTCAAAAAATTATTTTTAAGCCTTTTATCGCTTGAGTTAGTCTTCCGCTAAGTAGTCAGCCAGGCCAAGGGTTCTCTTGGGGACCATCAATGGTTCTCGAGTTCTGGCCACGTCCAGGGTGTAGGCTCGGGGAGTGACAGTACCAATCGGAGAAACAAACCATCTCATCCTGTCGTAAAAACCGTTAATTTGATTTGTATTACTAAAGCATATGTCCACCATATTTTCACGTTGGTAAAAATGTTCCATTACCCATATTTGTAAAAGACGATTGCAACCTTCAAAGAAGGTTGTGTCCCCTCGTCTACATTTTCCAAGAGCTCAAAACATTTATGCTTAAATCATGGGAACCATGATGAGTTCTTCTCCATCTACTCCTTCGAAAAGTACTCGAGCTACATAACATATGCAAGTTCTAATATATACATTTTCTCGTGGAAATACCAAAGTCCCTAGTAAAGCCACAACAAATGCAATAGGACGTCTAACTTGCCAATGAATAGAACTATAAGAGAATTCTTTCCTGAACAATTTGTAACTATTCAAGTGTCCATACCTCTCATATAAGTAATTCAAAGAAACCCAATTATGTTCGAAGCATCGAAGTTTCTTGTCATTTTTCAATCCTAAGTAGCGAAGGAATTTCTTTTCTGATTGACTGTGTGAAATAATTTTACCTCTTCCTTGATACTTCAAACTAATGAAATAGCGGATTTCCTCCAATGTAGGTGTTAGTTCAAAGTCATTGAATGCAAATACAACACAATCTGGATCCCAAAACAGAATTAATGCTCTAATCACATGTTTGTCGGGAGTGATCTTGAATAGCATAGGGAGGAACCCCAACCTTCTTGCAATCGCTAGTTTTTCACTTGGATTGAAATTTTCCCATCATGTATTCAATTTGTGCGGGACACCCTCGACCATCCTAATTTTGGGCACTTGGGGGACTGAATCCATCCTACAATACAAAAAAAAAAAAAAATGAACACATAATTTTCCAAACTGACTATGTTAAAATTGGCTTGGATCCGTCTATCATTATCACGTTGCACAAAACATGCATGTTGGTCGTTGGGTCGTGAAACCCGTCAATATAAGGGTGGATTTCTTAAATGTGGAGTCGATACCCAGGATCGATTCACCTAAAGTGTATGCATGCATGACT
Organism: Solanum etuberosum; assembly: GCA_029582245.1. Lineage (NCBI taxonomy): Eukaryota > Viridiplantae > Streptophyta > Magnoliopsida > Solanales > Solanaceae > Solanum > Solanum etuberosum. The sequence goes on from JAJONR010000414.1 coordinate 37,057, forward strand.
TAAATTAAAGGGGTGGCTTAGCTCTATCTTATGTTTTGTGAGATTTGGCTAACTGGACACAAGGTTCTCCAGTGGACAACTCAAGTGAGAAGGCTACGCGATCACACGGAAAAAGATCCGGACACCCGGCGCATACGCCAACACTCCAAACTTTTGAAATTTTGAAAGAAATTTGTGGGTGTGTAAAACACACGTCGCGTGTACGTGTGATTGTGTGTTTTCTAGAATTGGAGGAAGTATGAACGGAATGACAATTTATAAAGCAGCAAGAAATATACAATTTATATACAGTAATAAAAAATAAACATTTTAGATAAACAAATAACAAATAAGCAGTTTATATCACATAAACATGATAGATAAAACATTAAACAATTAAAATAAAACAAGAAAATGCTAAAAACCTTAACTATTAACCTAAGTCTGTTATGCGTTAGAACCTAAATTCCCCAGTGTAGTCGTCAAGCTGTTATACCCAATTTTAAGTTAGGTTAAATAGTGTACAACATATTGGTGATTTCTAAATTATTAACTTAAGGAGTCGCCACCTAATTTTTGTTTTAAAGGTTAATTAGGTCACCTAAATATTTAACTAAGTAATACTATGATCAACTCCAATTAATGGTCTACTTAAATTAAAGTGATTCTAGGTAAGAGTTCTAGTTATCCTAAAGGGAAGGGGTTAAACATCTTATAAGATTCGTTATAAAATGATTACCGGTCAAAGTTAGGTTAATTAAGTAGAAAAATAAAAATAACCATTAAAAGTTTAAGAGAAAATTAGTAATTTATTAAAACTTTGACATGATTGGCTTTGAGAAAAAAAAATAGTTAAAAGTGTAAAACTTTAAATTATACTAAATTTATATATAAAGATCCGAAAAAAATAAATAAATCACTCATCCAACTTTAAAGGTTTTAAATTAATTAAAACTTGATTTTTTAACGAGAGAAAGAGCTTGAGAGAAATATGCATAACTTGTTGGATATTACTTTCAAAAATAAGTAGCCGAGTCAAATGCTTTTGTTTAAGAAAGAAAATCTTTTCATGAAATTGAATTAACAAAAAAAATCTTAAAGCTAAAGAGAACAAACATACATTTTTGCCTCGACAAAATAAAAGTTTTTAATCACTTGAAAGCCTTTTATCTTCAAATATGCCTACTCAAAATTCCCCAAAAAAGAGTTGTGTTTTAAAACTTTAGACATATCAACATTTTACTAAAATTTGCATTTTTAAAGTATAAACAAAAGACGTACTTGTTGCATTAAAAAGTAACTGCCCCTTTTAAATTCTCAAAATGCTTCACTTTGGGGCTCAAATCTTTACACTTTTTTTTAACCTTAAAAAAAACCTTCTCGTGGAAAGTGTTAGAAAAAGCTGTATTTTAAGACTTTAGTTTATCAAAAAGTACAGATTAAAGGTTGATACATATTCATTATAAAAAGGGTCCAACTTCTTTGCAAATTATGCTTTCTCAAACCAATAAACGAGTTAAGCAACAATATAAACTTAATTTAAAGGGCATTATTCTAAGCCAAATTAATATACTAAACCCAATATCTAAAGGAGGGGAAGGTGAGTGACTATGTCTTGCTAACATTCTTAGTTAGTTTGCATAAATTCAAATACAAATTGAAACAAACATAAATATAAGTGCAAAAAATTATATAAAACGTTAGTCAACGATAACAACATATATGTATGCAAAAAAATGTAAAGCTTTGAGATAAGGAGGAAGTGGATGAGTAAATCATTCTAGACACGAGCTAAAATACATATATTGGTCACTTCTCTAATTTGGATAGAGGTGGAGTCATATCGCAACTCCAAACGCGCTCCCGAGTGTACATGTATAACAGAGAAAGGAAAAGAGATTAGTAAGACGATTTAACTTTAGATGATATTTAATATAGAAATAAACCAAGTAAAATCATACAATAAATATACCATTCCGGAACAAGAATATGCAAACGTCGGATAAGACTTATTTTTTGCAGCAGGTGACCAACTAAATATAACCAAATCACATATATTTTGAGCACATGCCAACATGAATAACCAAGTCACAATACTTCAAATTTACACATGCCATATGTATATATATATATATATATATATTGGAGAACACTCGTACACACATATATATACTAACAAAATTAACAAAGAAATTTTAGAACTCATATTTTTAGGGGTATAGGAAAGAAGACTCAAGCTGCATTTGAGACATTTGCACAATCAAAAATTATATTCTTCACAAAACAACATGATCTGCCCTTCTTTTTTTTTTCTTAACTAAAACACAACAAAACAGTATCTTTTAAAACCAGTTTTCTGTATTGGAAAACATGACCTGGAAATTCTTATCACATGATCATCTATTTGGAGTAAAAAAAAAACAAAAAAAATTCATGTAATCATGAAAACAAAACAGTTATTAAGCTCAACGTCTAAAACACGAAAAAGAAAATAATTTCAATTTTTGTATAGATCTCAAAGCAGGGTTCAAATACATTCTTTAACCTCGATTTTAACCTATTCTATAGATATATGGTCAGCCGAAAATATGTCTAAGAGGGAGGGATTAACTTCCATAATAATAGCTTAATACAAAACAGAGGAATGAAACATGGATCATAGACTATCTATTGCCCAAAATTCACAACATAAAAGAAAGCTAACAACATAAACAAATATCCCATAAAACAAAGATCCTAAAAACGTGATTTCTAATAATAAAATAAAGAGATTCGAGTCAAATTTTCACCTGTTTCGGGGCAGAGAACTGAAGCTGTTTTGACCTAGGATCTACCCTTGAACTTAGACTAATTCGGACTCGACCACGCACAAGAATCAAGGGACAATGAAAATAATGAAAAGTTGGATATTTCCAAGAGTAAAAGAGGTTTTAGGCAGTTTTTGGTGGTGTGTTTTGTGACTTAAAATCGTCCAGAAAACATGTTTTAAAACGAATGCCTAAGCCTGATATTTATAGGGACCAATTTAGGGTTCAAGGAGGATCCTTTAGGCAGGATTTTGATTTCAAAATTGAGTCACAAGACTCCTTGAACTTCGGACAATACACCATGGCAGAAAACATTTCAGAAGCAATTGATTCTTATGACCAAAATAGTGAGGGTCGACTGAAGCGTAAGGATTTGATACGTTTTTGAACATAGAAGTAGATGATTTTCTGCAACACGCCATGGGGAGAAGGAGCTTGCTCGAAAATGGCCAAACAAAATTTGGATTTTGAGGAGCGAATGCCAAAACATTGTCAAAAATGGAGATGAAGCCAAAAAGATGAGTTTTCTTGTTAAAGAGAGAGAGAGAGAGGGGCATCTGATGACACCAAAGGAAAAAAATAAATTATTTTAGAAATCCAAGGGTATTTAGGATAAACTAGGTAGATTAATGTAACAACTCGAACCGTCGTTATTTAGGAAAGGAAAAATGTCGGGAGAATCGGGCCCCTCTTCCCGCCAGAGTGGGACAGGTGCTGCTAGGGCGGTGGCGCTCCAACGGGACCAGGAGCGCCAGAGCGGGACGGTCAGGACAGAACTTAAATAACGCAAAGACTTATTTTCTCCTTTTTCCCAAAATACCAAAAAGAGGTGAGGATCACCCTAGAAACCCTCAAAAGGCTGCTCTAGGCTTGGGAAGGAAGGAAAAAGAGATTTCTAGCATAAGAATGTCGATAGCTTATGGATTTCCGGTCAAACCCACCGTCTCGTTGCCCGAAAACCAGAATTGGAGCTACAGTTCCTTCTGCAGCTGCTTGGCGCCCAGGTAGGCTAGGTTTATTTAATTAAGTAGTCTTAAATCTGTGCTCACTGTGTAGTATATGGTTAATTGATGGTAGAATTCATGCGTAGGCCTTCGTGCACCGAATAAGGGTTAGTTGTACCTGTATTCCTAGTTGTTGCATAAGATATGTACCTTAGGGGGAAGCCCCGTCCTGCGAACTAGGGGTAGGTGATGATTCGATTTCCTGTTTGTGTGATACATGCAAGATAGTGGCTTCATAGTGTGCATGCGTGTATGTGAATAATGGATTATGAATCGAACTCCGTGAAACTACTAAGTATGTATAATTACATGTCATGAAACGGTTGTGAACTGAATCTAATGAATGATTTTGTATGAACAACTGCATGCTATGAACTCAATACCTGATTGTATGAGCATGATTAATATCATTATGGGTGTGATTGTGATTGTGATTGTGGTTGTGATGAATTAATCGGGTGTTACGTTCCGACACATACATTGGACTGGGTGTCACATTCCGACACATATTTGGATAAGGTTTTACGTTTCGATATATATATTGGATCGGGTGTCACGTTTCGACACATACATTAGATCGGGTGTAGCGTTCCGACACATGCATATTGGATCGGGTGTCACGTTTCGACACACTAACAGTTTGGGTGTGGGTTCCATGAGAGAACCACTTGTGATTATTATGTTCATATCTAACTATCACTGATGTGGGGAATTAGTATGGTACTCCAAAATGATAATTGAATTATGCATTCTGTATATGTGTGTTGACTATGTAATATCTCGTTACATGTCAAACTGTGAATGGTCAGGCCCAATCGGGATGTGGTATGGTAAGTAGAGACCAAGGGTCCAGGTGTTACCATGTGTTACTTTAGAGAGGTTTTCGGTGTTCTTAGAAGTTGAGAAGTGGGGTGGCTTATGTCGTGATATTAAGTAGCTAGCTATTTAGCTGGGAGGGAGATCCGCATTGAAACGGTTTGCAAGTCTTGATAGAATGTACTATGGGGTCAAGGGTTGAGTGGCGATATGGAAGAAGTAAGGGTCTGTCGTGAGTGGTTGGCCGGGTTGGTAGTGGTTACATCCAAAATCTCCTCTAAGGGGTAGAATGGTTAGGTTATGATTCAAGAACACAACGAGTAAAAGGGTTAACGTCAAGTGTACTAGTATATGCTAAAGTATAAGGAAATGGTAAGGGGCAGAAGGACAAAAGGTGTAGGAATGAACGGTTTTATTGCTTGTTTCCTGCTAGTCGATATCTTATATTATGCGGTGGGTATCGGGTTGACCGATGATGCCTACTAGTACGTGTGGTTGTACTGATACTACTTTTGCTATGCCTTTTTGGCATAGTCTAGTTGCAGGGTCAATGATGTTTTGTAGGTGAAGACGAAGACAATCTCCAACAGCTTCTGTTTTTCCTTCCATATGGTGGGAGCTGCGTCATTTGTTATTATGTTACACCTTGTAATCTTAGAAGCTCTTACACCTGTTTAGACTAGATCCCTGGGGAAGTTAATTACTATACAAGTTAACTTGAGTCCTCTTAAAACTCTTTATTTTATGAAATTTACATGAATTTCCTTTTATCCGCAGTTTTCTTAATTTTTTGCATGTATTAAGTGTTTGGGGACTCGAGGGTTCTCCTACTTAGGCGGTAGAGTAGGTGCCTGCACGGCATGATGGGTTGGGTCGTGACAATTAAATGAGGGTAGAATAGGTAGTTCAATGTATTTGGGGTCTTAGGGTTTTAATTTTGAATTGACTAACAAATAGGGGAGAGACACGTGGCAGGGCTTGTGCTAGGCGTGAAAGGCATGGGCAGGCGTGTCGCAAGCGTGGGTTTGGCGTATGTTTTCAAACGTGTCCACCTTATGTGGCGTAAGGGTGTAAGAGTGGGTTGTAGAAATGGGCTTCTTCTTGAGCCATTTAATTGGATGAAATTTAGTTGAACTGAAAATTTATTTTCTTTTCTTTTCTTCTTTAATTTGAGCTTCTAATTTAATGACTAATGCAATGTCTTATAAGATGACAATTAAAATTTATAAAAAATGAAAATATCAATATTAAGACTTTACACTAATATAAATTATAGGTACGAAAAATATGTCTTCAGAATTAATTAAATAAGTACGAAACTTTTAAATAAAGTGACGGTAAATCCACTATTTAAGAAAAAGAGATATAAAAAAGTAGAACATATAATTTTTATACGCTATTAATTTAGAAGTTCAAAAAGGGGCTGTCAGTTTTGACCAAAAGGGGCTGTCAGTTTTGAAGGTGATGATAAGTTGCAGCATTGCAATGCCTTTGCTACTAAATCATTAGTGCAAAAGAAAGAGGATCTAAGAGCTTTTACTATCCCATGTACCATTGGTATGTTACACTTTTCTAAGGCCCTATGTGAGTTGAGTGCTAGTATAACTCTGATGACGTTGTCTTTGTTCAAGAAGTTGGGCTTGGGAGACCCTAAATTGACTACAATGCAACTACTTATCGCTGATGAGACCGTGAAGAAACCAATTGGGGTATTACAAGATATTTTTGTTAAGGTCGAGGCATTCATATTTCTGGTAGATTTTGTGATAATAGACTGTAAGGTTTACTTTTAAGTGCCTATCATCCTAGGGAGACCATTCCTTGCTACTAGGCATTCTTTAGTTGATATGGAAAGTGGGTAGATGAAGTTTTGATTGAACAATGACGAGGTGACATTTAATATCTGAAAATCAATGAAACATCAAAGTGATCTTAAATCAGTATCCATTGTAAATAATACTATTTAGGAGAAGCCAGAGGTATCTATTGAGGATAGATTAGGTGTGGTAGCACTAGCAGCTGTGATCATGAATTTCAATGGAGAGTGCATTGACGAGTGTGATGAGTTAATTTCTGCACTTGATGGGGTGGATTACACTCGTCTCCTACCAAAGAAGCTGGATCTAGATACGAAGAATCGAGAATCACTGCTGGAAAACCATCGATTGATGAGCCTCTAAAGTTTGAGCTAAAGTCTCTCCCATCTCATTTGTTGTACGTGTTCTTTTGCAAAAAATAGTACTTTGCTGGTCATTATTGCTACTAATTTAAAAGAAGGGCAAGTAGAGGCTTTAATATCACTGTTGAAGCAGTTCAAAAGGTTGATAGGATGGACTATTGCTGACATTATTGGTATTCCACCAGGTATATGTTCTCACACGATCCAACTTATGCCTGATAGTAAACCAAGTATTGAGCACCAGAGAATATTGAATCTACTGATGCAAGAAGTTGTGAAGAAGGAGATTATCAAGTGGTTAGATGCTGGGGTAGTTTATCCTATCGCTGATAGTAATTGGGTGTGTTTGGTTCAATGTGTGCCAAAGAAGGGAGGAATCATTGTGGTTCCGAATGCAAAGAATGAGCTTGTCCTGAAAAGGCTTGTCACTGGTTAGAGAGTCTGCATGGATTACCACAAATTGAATGCGCAGACAGAGAAAAATCACTTTCCAATCTTGTTCTTGGACCAAATGTTAGATTGTCTTACTGGAATGGGTTGGTTATATTTTCTAGATGGGTATTCGGGCTACAATCAAATCTTTATAGATCTAGTAAACTTAGAGAAGACTAATTTCAATTGTCCTTATGGGGTGTTTGCTTTCAAGAGGATGCCATTCGGGTGGTGTAATGCACCAACGACTTTTCAATGATGCATATGTCTATATTCTCTGATATGGTGGGAGACACTATTGAGGTATTTATGGATGAATTTTCTGTGGATGGTGACTCATTTGATGATTGTCTGTCACATTTGGGTGATGTTTAGAAAAAATATGAATAATGCAATCTTGTGCTAAGTTGGGAGAAGTGTAACTTTATGGTGAAAGAGGAAATTGTATTGGGCCACCAAATTTCACAAAAAGGCATTGGGGTTGATAGAGCAAAGGTCGAGGTGATTGAAAAGTTGCCACGACCCATCTTCGTGAAAGGTGTTAGAAGTTTTCTAGGTCATGCTACTTTCTATAAGAGATTCATCAAATATTTCTCAGAAAGTACACACCTATTGTGGAAGTTGCTCAAAATAGAGATGAAGTTTGAGTTTGATGATGCTTGTCTGATAGCATTTGAGGGGCTAAAAGAGAAGGTGACTTCTTCACCGATCATTATTTCACTGGTTTGGGGACAACCGTTTAAAGTTATGTGTGATGAGAGTGGGGTGGAACTTGGCGTAGTATTGGGGAAAAGGCGAGAGAAGATTCTTCATCCCATATATTATGCAAGAAAAGCCCTAAATGTTCCTCAAAAGAACTATACTATCACTGAGCAATAATTGCTTTCTTTAGTCTTCACGTTTGAAAAGTTTAGATCCTATTTGCTTCGCACTAAAGTCATTATGCACACTGATCATTCAACATTGAGGTATCTAATGGCCAAGAAGCCAAACCGAGACTGATTTGATAGGTGCTATTGTTGCAAGAATTTGATTTTGAGGTAAAAGATAGAAAGGGGATAAATTATCAAGTTTCTAATCACTTTTCCATATTAGAGAAAGAAGCAATGTTGAAGTTAACTGATGGGGTTGAAATTGATGAAATGTTTCCAGACGAACAGGTTTTGGCTGCTTCTTTTGATCTTATCCCTTGGTTCATATATTTCACCAATTATTTTGCGAGTGATGTGGTGCCTTCAGATATGTCATTACACCAAAGAAGAAAATTCATGTCTGATGTGAAAATGTTTTTCTGGGAAGAGCCTTATCTGTTTCGTGTCTGCACTGATGGGATTATTCATCGCTCTGTGCCTAAGGTAGAGATGATAAGTATACTATAAACTTTCCATTCATCTCCTATTGGTGGCCATCACAGTGGTATCCAGACTCCTCAAAAAATCTTGCAGTATGGGTATTATTGGCCTACTATCGACCAAGATGCTCGTGATTTTGCCAAGTCTTGTGGTTTTTATCAAAGAGAATGGGGTATTTCAAGGAAGCAAGAACTCCCAATAACTCGTATTTTGGTGATTGAACTGTTTGATGTTTTGGGCCTTGACTTTATGGGTCCATTTGTGAGTTCAAATGGGATGAAATACATACTTGTGGCGGTTGACTAGGTATTTAAATGGGTGGAAGCTGTCACGCTTTCAAACAATGAAGGAAAGAGTGTCACCACATTCCTGAAAAACAATATCTTCTCCAGATTTGGTACACCAAGGGCGCTTATCAATGATGAAGGTTCTCATTTCTGTAATAAGTTGTTCAAGGCATTTCTTGAGAAGTATGGTGTTCGACCCAGCATAGAAACTCCTTATCATCCCCAGTCTAGTGGGGTGGTTGAAGTGTCAAATAGAGAAATTAAGAAAATCCTTGCAAAGACTGTGAATACAAACAAAAGCGATTGATCGAGAAAGCTTCATAGTGATCTATGGGCATATTGTACTACATTAAAAACTCCCATAGGTATGTCTCTCTACCAACTTGTGTTTGGGAAGTCTTATCACTTCCCTGTAGAGTTAGAGCATAAAGCGATGTGGGCACTCAAGAACTAGAATCTAGATTGGGATGCTGCATCAAATCAGAGGTAAACTGAGTTGAATGAACTTGACAAGTTTTTCCTAAAAGCATATGAAAGTTCAGCCTTGTATAAGGAAAAGACGTAGAAGTACCATGATCAAAAGATGAAAAAGAGTCAATTTACTCCCAGTCATTTGGTACTTCTATTCAATTCAAGGCTGCGCTTGTTTCTTAACAAGCTCAAATCAAAGTAGACGGGATCATTCAGAGTTGTAAAAGTGTTCTCACACGAAGAGAGTGAACTTGAGAATGAGGAAGGAACAAGATTCTAGGTAAATGGTCAAAGGATCAAAATCTACTTGGGTCAATCGGAGGAGGTCAAAAAGGTGATACATTAATGGAGTCTTGATGAAGTCTGAGTAGTCAAGGGTTCTGCGTCATGCCGTGACATTAAATCAAGTTATACATGGGAGGCAACCCAAGATGTAATCTAGCTAGCTGAAAAGTTTTTTTTAGTGATTTTTATGTTTAAAAGTTTTCTAGTGATTTTTTATGTTTTCTAGTTTTCTAGTGATTTTTAGAATAGGTTAGTCTAGGGTCTGTGTCCAAAAAGTGTCAAGAAAATGTAAATGGAAGTCCTAATGTTTGCTACATGTGTAGGAAAGAAAGAAAAATCTGGAAAAATTTCAAAGTGCACAAGTACCTACGGTTTGGAACTACGAGTCTTAGGGCAACTTACGAAGCGTAGGTCTGATCCGTAGAATCTTGGTTCCAGATAAGTCATTAAGGACTAGTTCTACGATTCCCATCTACTAGTCATCGTTCAGTCAACAAAGTGTAGATGGAATTTTTAGAATTTAATGTCCAAATACAGCTGCAACTTTAAGTCTACGCGGCAAAGTACGAACCGTAAAAACTCTGACGGTCCTTAGTCTCAACTAGTAGACCGCAGGTATGTTTCCTGAATTTCGCTAAGTGTTGCATAAAATTATGGAGGCCAACTATGGACTGTAGTACTTACTACGGACCATAGACGGGCTTTTGTCGAACCTGTCTGCATAAATTTAAAGAACCAACCCGCGACCCTTTCCAATATAACCCCCAAATTTTAAATTCATCCCCCATTTCCTCCCATTCCCAACTTTTACAATCCTCAACCGTTAAATCCCTTCATCTTTCCCACCCTTTCACATCAATTTATAACTCCTCGAATCCCACTCCTCATTCTATAAAACCATCATCCCATATTCTTCCTTCTTCTTTTCTTCCATTAGGGTTGACTACTTAGATCTACGAGACATAGGAATTCCTACGGACCGTAGATCAAGTCCCGTCATCCTGAAGCAAAAAATAGTAAGCTAAGTTAGGAATGACGGTTTGGCTTACGGTCCATAGAAACTTTGATGCACCATCCTGGTGAACCATCATTCTAACTTCAGAAACTAAAAAGTAGACTTCCTTTCCTAAAAGCTTCTATAGTCAGTAAGAACCAATCGTAGGATTAAAAATAGTGTGTTTTTATTCATATTTTTCTTTTTGGTTTCGTAGTTTTATTTTCATCGTTCTTGCTTTGTCCTACATATGTACAATTCCACCAAAGAATACAAACACCTACCAATGGAAAGAGAAATCTAAGTCCACCACGCCTTTAGCCCGCGTCAACTTATCCACGAGCCCACTGATGATGAGTTGAGTGGGTCCAAGCTCAACCTGGGCACCGGAAATGATTCGCCTAAGGCACCACTAACTACGCGCCAACAAGCGAGACAACTTGAAATAGTTCCGGTATCGGAGGCGTCAGAATCTACCGGTGGTGCTACTGCTTTTCTGTTTGAGAAGGAGAACAGAGTTTGGAAGATGGTAGTTGGTATTCACCAACCAGGGCATCCTCCAGTCCACTACATGACGCACAGTCAAAATCTGGCTCCGGCTCTGACTCAGTTGCAGCATCATCTTCTGACGCATCTTAGTCCGGTGAGGCACATGATTCACCTTCCACTAAGCCAGTACGGGTTTCCAATGAGCCAAATAGATGATGTGTTGAGGGCATGTTTCAAATCTATATAAACGCCATGAGGAAAAATACACAGCTAAAGCATACCTGACCCATTATAGAGGAGCGACGGGTTCTCACAGGCAGCCTCCACACTTACCAGCCATTCATGAGCTTTTTCAGAGGCACATGTGTAAGTGGATGGCGGAGGCCCCAGGAAAATATAGTTGTTTTATGGTAAGGGAGTTCTATGCTTCCTATGTAGCCACAGTGAAGAATGCCTTGCCTCCATGAGCCAAGGATTTAGCTCAGCCTCCGCTCTTAACAACTCTAGTGTGGGGTATTCCCATAGACTTATCTGAGGCCACAATCTGCCGTTTTATTTACGATCCGTCTCATGCTTAGCCGATTAACACAACTGAGTTTGACTACCGGATGACGCTAGTCCTGAATAGAGCAGGTATGAAAGACACAGAGCAATGAGAGGCTTATCTTAAGTGGGTAGCCAGATATATTGCTGAGGAGGGTGTTCGAGCTAAGTCGGTCCGGGACTTGACACTCTCTATTAAGAAGGCGACACAGAATTGCTGCAAAATTTTAGTGGTCGATTGTCTGAGCCAAATTGTTCCCCACGATGGTGGACAACCAATTGACATGGGATCGGGCTGTCATGATTGCGTGTTTGATGGCGGGGCTTCAGATTGATTTCACCCGTATTCTCATTGCTGAGATACATGACAGGGTGTTTCAGAAGACGAGCACGCTGCCATTCCCTTTTTTGATATTTTTCCTGTGTTGAGAGGATGTTGTTCCAATTTTAGGGATTGGTTGGATTGTTGAGGTGACGAGGAAAATTGATGTCGGTCTAATTTGGGATGAGGCGAACCCCGCTGCACCATACCGGGGCATTCAGATTGATATGCCGCCTATGGGAAAAGTACTTGCACCCGAGCAGCCCGAAGAGGGCATTATTCCAACCCCTAGTACTGAGCACATTGAGACTGCTCCTCAATCTTCCGGCCTTGCTAAGAGCACACCACTTGCCCCACTTACCTAAGGCTTTTTCATGTTGGTGTTAGCCAGACTCCAAAAGTCAGAGCTCAGATGGCGACATTTCGACAACATATATGACCATGGATGAGAAAGGTAGGGGAATATTCGAAGGCTAGGACGTCGAGAGCTATTGAGGAGAAGATTCATGTAGTTCATAAGAGGATTGATTCCTTTGAGTTGCGGATTATAGACCGGCCTCAGACTGATTTGACTATTGACCTCTCGGGCTTCCAGATGGAGTTAGCTACCCTCCAGGCATACATAGATACTTTGACTACGGCTGGCTCGTCTGCACCAGAGCCTTCCCCTGCTGGTGCCTGAGGCGATGTGATTTTTAACTTATTTGGTGATGAGGCCCCTTCTCATCACCCCCTTCTCATGACCCTCCTTATGCACAGGGAAACCACACAAAGACCTCTGAGCATGCTATTGATACGGATGAGGAGCAGAGAGAAAAAAATAGGGGCGACAACAGTTTAAGGTTGCACAATGCCAGTCTATAGTAGATGAGGAGATAGAATAACAGAGATTGAGCGAGTTAGCTGTTGGAACTTCCAGGTTGGGGGGCACTACTGATGGTGCTCCTCCGGTTATGTAAAACCTTAGAAATCTACCTAATACTGAACCAGGAAAATAGGTGAACCCTGGAGGGATCCATAGGCCCCTACATGGGCGGTGGAACCCCACACAGCCCGTCAACTTTCCCGTGAAAGCAAGCCAGAAACCCCAGGTGACCTCACACGGTCCATTAAGTGGGCTGTCAAAGTGTCCAGGAACCACCTAACTTACTGTGAAGAACCACGGTGTCCTACACGGCTCGTTGTGCGTCACACTGTTCATGAAGTTGATCGTGAATGGGGTAGTTCAGCCTTTAAGTATGGGTCAACTTCAAACGATCATATATTTTAGCACAAAATGAATTAGGTGGCCCATGACTTATCAAACTAAAAATATTTGAGTCCTGTTTCCAACGCCACAAGTTTGCTAAAATCCAAGCTCGAAGTAAAAAATTATGCTCGTTTCAGTAGAAACCTGTTGGGCAGGGCCATAACCACGATCCAGTTGATGGGCCGTGGTCCTATTGACTGTCCGTTAGTCCCATCGTGAAGGCCACTTCGTCAGGTTTAAGTCAGGGTTGTTTTGGCATCTTCCCTTATGCATTAGGAACTTAAACTACATTGTTTGATGCCTAAACTATGTCGTTTTACTTAGTCTAAGCCTAATAATCTAGTAAGACAATACCCAAAACCCTCATTCTCCAAAAATCACTCAACATAGGGCGAAAAGAAGAGGAAAATTTGACTGCTTCTCCGAAGAACAAGTAGGCGTGTTCTTCGAAGTTCAGGCCCCAAATCCAAAAAGAATCTCTCTAGATTTCTTCACTAGGTATGTGAGATTTCACTAGTGGGTTCCTTTCAGCCACTAGGTCCCTAGAATTCAGTTAGTTCTTCAGATACTCATAAACTGTTTAGACCTCGGGTTTCTAGATTTTCAAGATTTATTGTGATTATGGTTCCTTCGATATAAATAACTTGTTATTTGATAATTTAGTATAATTCCATGCATAGCACTCAGAACCCTAGCTTGTGTAAATTTATCCTAGTTCATGAATTATACTTGTTAGGCCAATTAGACAGACAATCATGCTTCATCTTTCGAATGCCATATTCTCAGTTTATAAATGTTGCATTCTCAGTTAGCATGTCAGTGTTTTGAGCTTTTCAGTATTTAGTGCATTTTAGCTTCATGAATATTCAGTTGGAAGTAGACTGAACACCGAGTTGAACTAGGGTTCAGCGCACCCTGAAAGTCCTTGAACTATGTTCCCGCATAGGTTTATAAGTCTCCTTAGTTGGGCATCAGATTTATTGATCACACCACAATTATGCCTCTATACACCTGGCAAGGTATATTGGGTCCTCTTGATGGGGCATATACATCGGACTCCACGTTTAGCTCACGTGGTTTATATCGTTTAATTGTAGCTCTCACAATCAGACTCATAGTGCATTGACCAGGTTTTCAACATTTACTTCAGTATTTAGTCAGCATGTTATCTTCATGATTAGTATTGGGTCATTGCATTCAGTTCAGTTTTATGTTATACTTCAGTACACATCTATATCCTTGTTCAGATTATATCATTCCTCAGTTATGCATTGTTCAGTTTCGCATATCTATATTATGCATGCTCAGTACATTCCAAGTACTAACGCATACTTTGCGCTACAATGTTTCATGATGTAGGTTCAAACACTTCGTATCTAGATCAAGCTTAGTTCGATCCCCAATCTGAATTCAGTAGCTTCAGCGGTGAGTCCTCATACTTCGAGGACAATAGAGATTCTTTACTTTTCAGTCTTTATTTCCAGTTTTCAGTTTTGTTAGAGTTAGCTAGGGGCATGTCCAAACAACTCAATTCAGTTAGAGGCTTTTCAGACATAGTAGTAGATTCAGGTCGGATTCTTTAGTGTTGTTTGAGTCATCACTAAACTCTTATTATATCTTATATATTCAGACTAGTTGGGTTTTCCCTATTTTAGATATCCACTGTTTTTAGCTTCAGCATACTACATGATTTACTTAGTGATTTTTTTAGTATGCTTGTTATATGCCAGACTCAAGGTTAGCTTGGGGTCTCTCATGATCTTAGGTCCTGTGTTACGACTAGGAAGTAGCCTCGGGGCATGACAAACTTGGTATCGCAACATTAGTTTCTAGAGTCCTAACGTGTCTGAAAACCACACTAAGTAGAGTCTCTTTCATGGGTGTGAAGTGCACCACATTAATGGGGGGGGGGGGGAAGGCTACGAAGTGTTTTAAGAAAAACCTTCACTTCCTTTGCTATTCTTATCGTGCGTGAGGTGTGATTCAACTTCTTGTTTCTAATCCATCGTTATATATTTAAGATCATGCCTCCTAGTAGAGCTAACACACAAAATGCTAATGTCTGCAATACAAATGCAGTTCCTCCAATCCCTAACCATGAGGTTACGAATGCAAAAGTCCGCAATGCGATCCTGTTATTAGCTCAGACCACAGCCAATCAGAACAATAAATAGGCCCCAGTTCCTGCAAACCCCACTAGTGGATCAGTTGTAGCCTGGGTTCTAAACTTCCTTCAGATGAACCCGCTAGAGTTTCTAGGGTCGAAGGTTGATGAGGACCCCCCAGAACTTCATTGATGAGGTTAAGAAGATTCTTGGAGTAATGCAAGTGACTGGTACTGAGAGTGTTGAGTTAGCATCCTATCAACTCAAGGACGTGGCTCATATCTGGTTCACATAGTGGAAGGAAAATAGGGATGAGAATGCAGCTCATGTGACATGGGATTGTTTTACTAGAGCTTTTCTGGACAGGTTCTTCCCGAGAGAGTTGAGAGAGGCTAAGGCTCAGGAATTTATGAAATTGAAGCAGGGTTCAATGTTAATCCAAGAATATGGGCTGTAGTTCACCCAGTTGTCCAGGTATGCTCCACACATGGTTGATAATTCGAGAGCCCAAATGAGGGAGTTTTTGTTTGGAGTATCCGATCTGGTCAAGACCAAGTGCAATGCTATTAGGATATATGGATATCTCCAAGATAATGACTCATGATTAGCAGGTTGAGGGAGATAAGTTTAGGGAAATGGCTAAGGACAACAAGAAGGATAGAACATGAAATAATGAATACTCTCAGCAAAGGTCAAGTGGTGGAAATCGCTCATAGTTTCAGTAGAGGTCTACAACCCCAACACCTTCATCAGTTAGTGCTCCGTCCCCCTGGTTTCGACAGGATCATAAAGGTAGGGCATCATTCTCTATGTCACATGGGAGTGCTTCAAGTAATCAGACTTTTCCAACTTGCCCAAAGTGTGGTAAGAACCATCTGGGTGAGTGTCTTGCTGGCAGAGAGGGGTGTTTTGGATGCGGTCAGTCTGGTCATAGGTTGAAGGATTGCCCTTATTATAGGCAAGGATAAGGAGGTAACATGGCTCAGTCTACTACTTCAGCAGAGCCATCTGGTCGCCCCATTCAGTAGGGTGCCTCATCTCGTACATGTGGTAGTCACCACCATTACAGGCTGTTTGCTCTTTAGGCTGGCCAAGACCAAGAAGATTCTCCTGATGTGGTCACTGGTACATTACGAGTATTTCATCTAGATGTTTATGTGTTGTTAGATCCATGGGCTACATTATCTTTTGTGATTCCGTATATAGTAGTAAATTTCGGTGTCAATCCAGAAATACTCTCAGAACCCTTCCCAGTCTCTACTCTAGTTAGTGACCTTGTTATAGCTAGAACAATATACAGAAATTTCCCTGTCATAGTTTCTCAGAAAGGCACCTCAGCAGACCTTGTAGAGTTAGAAATAGTAGATTTCAATATCATTCTAGGCATGGATTGGTTACACTCCTATTATGCCTCAGTAAATTGTAGAACTAGGATCGTTCGATTTCAGTTTCCAAACAAGCCAGTCTTAGAGTGGTAGGGTAGTAGCTCAGTGCCTATAGGTCGATTTATCTCTTACCTTAAGGACACGAAGATGATCTCTAAATGGTATATCTATCATATCGTTCGGGTTTAGGATTCAAACTCCAAAATCCCAACTCTTAAGTCCATCCCAGTTGGAAGTGAATTTCTAGAAGTGTTCCCAGAAGATCTTTCCAGAGTTCCTTTCAAAAGGGAAATCGATTTTGGAATAGATCTATTTCTAGATACCCAACCTATTTCAATTCCTCCTTACAGAATGGCTCCAACCGAGCTTTAGAAATTGAAAGAGTAGTTGAAAGATCTTCTAGATAAGGGCTTCATCAGACCTAGTATCTTTCCATGGGGTGCTTTAGTGTTGTTCATGAAAAAGAAAGACAATTCTCTCAGAATATACATTAACTATTGTCCGTTGAACAAAGTTACAATCAGGAATAAATATCCCATCCCTAGGATTGATGACTTATTCGACCAACTTCAGGGTGCTAGTTGCTTCTCTAAGATAGACCTCAGATCCGACTATCATCAACTCAGAGTCAGAGATCGTGATATCCCAAAGATAGCCTTCAGAACTCGTTATGGTCACTATGAATTTGTGGTTATGACTTTTGGACTAACAAATGCTCGTGCAACTTTCATGGAGTTAATGAACAGGGTGTTCAAACAGTATTTGGACTTGTTCGTCATCTTCTTTATTGATGATATCCTCATCTATTCTCGAAGTGAGTAGGAGCATGCGACTCATTTGAGAGTTGTTCTGCAAACTCTCAAAAAATTACCAGCTATTCACTAAGTTCAGCAAATGTAAATTCTAGTTACAATTAGTGGCTTTCCTTGGTAATGTGGTATCTAGCGAAGGGATTCGAGTTGATTCTCAGAAAATTAAGGCTGTAGAGCACTCGCTGAGACCCATCTCTCTAACATATATAAGAAGTTTCTTGGGTTTGGCCAGTTATTACCGGAGGTTTGTTGAAAGGATTTTCATCCATAGCTTCCCTATTGACAAAGTTGATGCAGAAAAAGATCAAGTTTCAGTGGTTAGATGAGTGTGAGAAAAGTTTCTTAGAACTGAAGACCAGGTTGACTACAACTTTGGTCTTGACTCTACTAGAGGGTTCTGACGGTTATGTGGTTTATAATGATGCATCTAGAGTCAGCTTAGGTTGTGTGTTGATGCAACAAGGTAAGGTCATAGCTTATGCTTCTAGATAGCTTAAGGTCCACTAGAAGAACTACCTGACTCATGACCTCGAGCTTGCAACCGTAGTGTTTGCCCTAAAGATATGGAGACACTACTTGTATGGCGTCCATGTTGATGTGTTCACAGATCATACGAGCCTATAGTATGTGTTCACCCAAAAAGAGTTGAAACTTTGTTGGAGGAGATGACTTGAATTTCTCAATGACTATGACATGAATGTGGTATACTATCCGGGAAAAGCAAATGTAGTTGCTGATGCTCTCAGCAGACTGTCTATGGGTAGTGTGTAATATGTTGAGGAGGAGAAGTGTAACACCTCAGATTCGAGAAAAGGTTGGAAAAGGAGTCAAGGGGGAAAATCACAAGCCAAAACCGGAACATGACACCCTCCATGGAGCCTCACACGGGTCGTGAAGGGAACCACAGTTCATTTAAGGGCTCGTGGTAACTTCCCCCAGACCTGCCACGGAGGCCTTGACAGCTCGTAGAGAGGGAGACGGCTCGTGAAAGAGCTCGTGGGAGCTTGGTAGTGGTTGACATGGCCAACATCCCTCCCATGAAGGCCTTGACGGCCCGTGGTGAGGATGACGGGCCGTGGTGGTCGCTGTCAAAGTGCCCCACCAGTAGTAGTCTTGCCCCAAGCCGCTGGTCCAAGGACCACGGCTGCCAAAACGGCTCGTGGTCCCTTAGACGACTTGTGAGGACTACCATTTGGGGAGGGGGGAGGGATTGCGTCAGCTATAAGTTAGGGTCTTTTGGGTCTTTTCCTAATTATTCTATCCAAATAGTATGTTGTTTTGACCTTACCTAGAAGTCCTATATAAATTTTTAACCCTAAATTTCCCCAAATGAAATCATTCTCTCAAAAGCCTAAAAGAAGAACAAGTCTTCCTCTCAAAATATTTCTCTCTAGAATGCTTGAAGAGAAGGGATCAACCTAGCGTTTCAAGTCAAATCTACAATTCCTCCATTGAAGGCAAGCTTTTGTCATTGAGTTATGATAGTTTTCATCCATGGAGTTTCCAAATTCTCCAATTTATAAAGATAGAATTCTCCAATTGAGTTAGGGTTTTCTTCCATGTCATGGGTTCCTTTAAATATTGATTTATTTGATTGTTTTATGATCTATCAAGCATGAATTTATATAATTACATGATTATATGATGATTTCCCATGAACCCATGTCTAACCCATGTTTTCTAGATATTGATGATTGAAAGTTGGTTTTGAAGTATGAAAGGTGAATTATGGAATCATGCATGTTCTTATGAAATTGATGTAAATGTTTTAAGGATGTTTTGAGAGTGAAGTATCCATGATGTTGTTCTTGTGGTATTGTTGAAAGGATTTTCCACATACACATGTAAGTATGATTATGAAAGGATAATCTTAGATAAAAAGGGGTTTTTAAGGTTGAAAGGATTTCTCACCTAAAATGAACCAATGTTAAAGAGCTATTCTAATGTTGAGGCAAGAGGCGATTACCCATGCTCTCTACTGAAAGACAAGAAGAGATTACCCATGTGCAATGACGTAAGGACAAGATTCGATTACCCATGTTCCTTTAAAAGATTAGATGAATATGATTAAGAACCATTCCATGGAAGTTAAGCTTAGTACCAAGTGGATAAGTGGCGATTACCCGTGTCCCATAAACTATGTGCCAATATAGGATTGTCTAGATATACATTAGCTAGTTGATCCACATAAGCTAGAAGTTCATGGTCCTTACCTTGGCAAATAGGACACCCCTTTTCGGTGTGGGAGACACCAGATTCTATGATAATAGCTCACATGGTCTTATATGTCGGTGAACGCTACTTCCCACAAGGAATCTATGATGAACTAAGGTTACTTCAAGGAAGTATCTCATACATGTTTAAGATGATTACTATGTGCATTGATCATGTTTTATGACTCATTTTTTCTAACTATCTATCTCATGTTTTAGTTTGGTCATTGCATCTCATGAAGGTATCTCTTTTAAGTATGTTTAAAATATTTTATGCATGCCTATCATACTTGGTACATATTTTGTACTAACGCATACTCTTGCCTACGTTTCCAAAAATGTAAGGTTCGACATAAAAGATTCGCACTTCCATGGCTAGGGATCTCACATAGAAGACTGAAGTGTTGGTGAGTCCTCATATTCCGAGGACTGAGATTGGTTTTTCTTTTTGTCTTTACTTTCAGTTTTTGAGAGCATGATGTATGGGCTGCGCCCCGATAAAATCTTATGTACTAGATGGCTTTGAGACGATGTTTAGATTTTCTACTTTTCTCTATAAAACTCTTATATGTTGAAACTCACTTTTAAATCTCTTGATTTCTATTATTTTGTTTATATGCCAAGTTGCTTGTGTGGGTCCTCTCGGAGTTCTATATGCCATGTTACGCCTACGGGCTACGTTGGGTCGTGAAAAACTTGGTAATTAGAGCACAAGATTTAGAAAGGTCCTAGGAAGTCTCATAAGCCACGTCGAGTAGAGTCTTGTTAATGAGTGTGAAGCGCACCACATTTATGAATGAGAAGCTATAAGATGTTTCGGAAACTCCACTTCTTTCATTTCTCTAATAAGACAAAGAAATGGAGAGTCTATGCCTTGAATGATAGAGTTTAACTCTATAATTTCTTTCTCCTAATCCTTAACCGATGATTTACATGATATGGATACTCGAAGAGCATATGCTAGAAGGAATGCAAGAGAAAATAAGGAACGAGAGGCTCCTACTCAAGCTCCTCCAGTTCCGGCGGACACTTTGGCCAAGCAAGTGACTAATGCGGAGTTTAGGGCTACTTTTCAAGTATTGGCTCAAGCCATGATGGACCAAGCCAATAGGAAGTTGCGGTTCCTGTGAGCACAAATGTGGGTACGGCGGTATCTAGAGTGAGGAACTTCACTAGAATGAATCCTCTTGAGTTTCATGGTTCTAAGGTTGAGCAAGACCCTCAAGAGTTCCTTGATAAGGTTTACAAGGTGTTGATGATCATGGGAGTGACTTCGGTGGAAAAGGCGGAATTAGCCGCTTATTAACTTAAGGGTGTTTCTCAAAAATGGTTCAACCAATGGAAATAAGGGAGAGCGGAAGATACGGGTCCTCTTAATTAGGAAAAGTTAAAAGTTTCTTTCCTTGATAAGTTCTTTCCCCTTGAGATGAGGGATGCAAAGGTGCTTGAGTTCATCAACCTTCGTCAAGGAAATATGAGTGTGAAGGAATATGCTCTGAAGTTCACACAATTGTGTCGATATGCTCCTACTATGATTGCTGACCCTAGGGCAAGGATGAGTAAGTTTGTGTCGGGTGTGTCCGAGATGGTGGTTAAAAATGTCGTACCGCCATGCTTGTCAATGTTATGGACATGTCTCGTCTCATGGTTCATGCTCAACAAATCGAAGAGGAGAAACTTAAGGAAAAGTCTAGGGAGGCAAAGAGGGCTAAGACCAGTGATGGTAACTTCTCACATTCAAGGTATGATGGACATGGGCATTCTAAATTTCGACAAAGGTTTTCCGGTCAAGGTTCCTCCAATGCTACTTCTAAGTTCAAAAAAGATAGGGTGTCTAAACCAAAGCCTCAAGGAGGAAATGATAGTGGATGTTCATTGCCCACTTGTGCTAAATGTGGAAGGAAGCATGAGGGTAAATGTCTAGCCGGTTCTAATGCTTGCTTTGGTTGTGGTAAGATGGACCACAAGATAAGGGATTGTCCCTCAGTTTCTAAGAATGTGGGAGATAGTCATCGACGGGCTCAACCTAATCCTTTATCTGGTCCTAGTGGAAGTCAGAAGAAAAATAGATTTTATGCACTTCAGACTCATGGTGAACAAGAGGGTTCTCCCGTTATGGATAACGGTATCTTGAAAGTCTTCCAACTTGATGTTTATGCTTTACTTGATCCGGGAGATACCTAGTCTTTTGTGATGCCATATGTGGCTATGAGGTTTGTTATTCTTCTGGATGTGTTGTTAGATCCTTTCTCTATCTCAACTCCTGTTGGTAATTCTGTTGTGGCTAAGAGGATCTTTAGAAAGTGTCCCGTCTCCTTGTCCCATAGAGTCACTATTGTTGACCTTGTAGAGCTTGATATGCTAGATTTTGATGTTATCCTTGGTATGGATTGGTTGGATGCATGTTATGTTCTACTGATTGTAGAACCTAGGTAGTCAAGTTTAAGTTTCCAAATGAACCCATCCTAGAGTTGAAAGGGGGAAATTCTATTCCTAAGGGTCAGTTTGTTTCTAGTCTTAAGGCTAGAAAGATGATTTGTAAGGGTTGAATTTGCCATCTAGTTAGGGTGAGGGATATAGATTCTGAGACCCCTACTCTTGAGTCGGTCCCCATTGTAAATGAGTTTTTGGAAGTGTTTCCAAATGACTTACTCGGTATTCCTCCCGGAAGGGAAATAGACTTCGGTATCAACCTTCTCCCAGATACGCAACCTATTTAAATTCCTCCTTATCTTATGTCCCCAGCATAACTTAAGGAATTAAAGGAGCAATTGAAATATTTGTTGGATAAGGGTTTCATCCGACCAAGTATCCCTCTATGGGGTGTTCCGATTTTTTTTGTTAGAAAGAAAGATGGTTCTCTCCGTATGTGTATTGACTACCGGCAATTGAACAAGGTAACTATTAAGAAAAATTATACTCTTCCAAGGATAGATGACTTGTTTTACCAACTTCAAGGAGTGAGCTACTTCTCTAAGATTGACCTTCGGTTGGGTTATCACCAATTGAGGGTGAAAGAAGATGACATTCCGAAGATGGATTTTCAAACTCGGTATGGTCATTATGAGTTTTTGATAATGTCGTTTGGTTTCACTAATGCTCCGACAACATTTATGGACTTGATGAATAGGGTGCTTAGACAATACCTTGACATGTTTGTGATTGTTTTCATTGATGACATATTTATTTATTCGAGAAGTGAAGATGAGCATACCAATCATTTGAGGATTGTGTTGCAACCTCAAGGACCAACAACTCTTTGCAAAGTTTAGTAAATGTGAGTTCACACTAAGGTTCTTGGCTTTTCTTGGGCATATTGTTTCTAGTAAGGGTATTGAGGTAGATCCTAAGAAGACGGATGCGGTCAAAAGTTGGCCCAAACCTCTAACCCCTTACGATATTAGGAGTTCTTAGGTCTATCTGGTTACTATAGAAGGTTTGTTGAAGTGTTTTCTTCGATTGCCTCTCCATTACCAACATTGAAACAAAATAAGGTTAAGTTCATATGGTCGGAAGTGTGTGAAAATAGTTTTCAAGAATTGAAAGATAGACTTACTTCAACTCTAGTGTTGACTCTTCATGAAGGGACAAATTGTTTTGTCGTTTATTGTGATGCCTCGAGAATTGGGTTAGAATGTATCCTTATGAAAAATGGAAAGTCATTGCCTATGGTTCAAGGCAACTTATGATTCATGCAAAGAATTATCCGACCTATGACCTTGAAATAGCGGAGGTTGTTTTTACCTTAAAGATTTGGAGGCATTATTTGAATGGTGTTCTGGTGGATGTCTTTACCGACAACAATAGTTTGCAATATGTGTTTAACTAGAAGGATCTAAATCTTCGCCGAAGGAGATGGCTTGAATTGTTGAAAGACTAATACATGAATGTTCTCTATCACCCCGATAAGGCGAATGTGGTGGCGGATGCTATTTGTCAATTATCGATGGGTAGTGTTTCTCATACTGAAGATAATAAGAAAGAGTTTGTTCGAGATGTTCATAGATTGACCCGATTAGGTGTTCGATTAGTTGACTCTACCAAGGGTGGTGTTGTGGTTCCAATTGTTCAAAATAATCTTTTGTGGCTGATGTGAAGGCCAACCAAGGTCTTAATCCAACTTTTGTTGGATTGAAGGAAGCGATGCTTAAAAAGTCTCTAGAGGTTTTCTCCCAAGGGGGAGATGGTGTACTTCGATATCAAAGTCGTTTGTGTGTTCCTAATATGGATGACTTAAGAGAACAAATCTTATCAGAAGCCCATGGTTCTTGATATTCCATACACCCGGGAGCCACCAAGATGTACCACGACTTGCGGGAGATCTATTGGTGGAATGGGATGAAGAAGGATATTGCAGTATTTGTGGCTAAGTGCCCCAATTACCAACAAGTGAAAGTTGAGAATCAAAAGCCGGGAGGTTTAGCTCAAGATAGTCGGATTCCTAGTTGGAAGTGGGAAACCTTGAACATGGACTTCATCGTTGGGTTGCCTCGCACCCGACAACGACATGACTTAATTTGGGTTATTGTAGATCGGATGAGGAAATCAGCTCATTTCATTCCTGTCAAGATTTCTTATTCGGTGGAGGACTATGCCAAGTTGTATTTGAAGGAAATGGTGAGGTTGCATGGAGTGCCATTATCTATTATCTCCGATTGTGGTACCTAATTCACTTCTCAGTTTTGGAAATCTTTTCAAAGGGTCTTAGTACTCGTGTTAAGCTTAGTACGACCTTTTACCCATAAACCGAGGGAAATCGGAGTGTATATCCAAACTTTGGAAGGTATGTTGAGAGCATGTGTAATTGACTTCAAGGGTAATTGGGATGATCACTTACCTTTGATTGAGTTTTCCTACAACAATAGCTATCACTCAAGCATCGGTATGGCTCCATTTGAGGCCCTATATGGTAGGAGGTGTAGATCTCCAATAGGTTGGTTTGAGGTTGGTGAAGTTGCCCTATTAGGTCCCGAGTTAGTACATAAGGCTATGGAGAAAGTTTGGCTTATTAGAGAAAGGTTGAAAATGGTTCAATGTCGACAAAAGTCCTATGCCGATGTTAGAAGAAGAGATCGTGAGTTTGATGTTAATGATTGGGTCTATTTTAAAATTTCACCCAAGAAGGGTGTAATGGGGTTTGGCAAGAAAGGGAAGCTTAGTCCCCGATATGTGAGCCCATATAAGATTTTGAGGCATATTGGCAAGGTTGCTTATGGACTTGATTTGCCTAGTGACTTGGCGTCGGTGCATTCGGTTTTCCATCTCTCCTTGTTGAAGAAATGTGTCGGAGATCCGACATCTATAAATTCCTTAGAAGGTTTGGAAGTAAGGAGAATCTTTTATATGAGGAAGTTCCAGTTGAGATTTTAGACCGGCAAGTCAAGAAGTTCAGAAATAAAGAATTTGCTTCCGTAAAATTTCTTTGGAAGAATCATCTAGTTGAGGGTGCTACTTGGGAGACCGAGGCTGATATGATGTCCCAATATCCTCATCTCTTTCACTCCATCTCTACTCAAGCTTGATGAATTTAGGTCCTTATGGTTTACTCATTAGGTGTCATGTGTCATAGATATTCACATGATTTCCTCATTATGCATGATTGATGAAAAGCTTAAATTTTGAGAAAATGAGTGACTTGATTGATTTCTACATGTTAATGTGCATTTGAGTATGAGTTGCATATGATCTTCATGATATGATGCTTTGAACATGCTTTAGCTTGGAGTTGATGTTTCCTCCTCAGATATGTGCACCTATGTGATAGAATGTGTCATGACCTAGGGGTACACCCTAGATGTACCTTGGTGTATAGGATCCAGAGAGACCCCATAATAGCCACTTAGCATCCATCACATAAGAAATAGAACAAACGAAGTAAAGACAACATTTCAAGTCCAATGTTTTATAAAAGTAAAGCGGAAGTCTAAAACACTTGTCTCATTAGCCATCTAGTAAAATAGATACATCATGTCCAAAACTGTAAGTAAGACAGAACTAAGAACAATGAAAGTCCGTCCTCGAAGCACGAGGACTCACAAAAGCTCGGAAATCTTGCAAACAATCACTAGCCACAAATTGAGGACCCTGACTGTCGGACCCTATATTTGGGGAAATGTAGGCAAGAGTATGCGTCAGTACAACGCAATGAACCAACTATGATAGCCATGCATAAAACATTTAAAACATGCTAAAATAGGACATTTCATAACATGCAATTGACCAAGGTAAAACATGATATAAAAGGGTTAGAAAATATGAGAACATGGTCAATGCAACCTAAGATCTTTAAAACCTTGAACACATATGAGATACTTCTTGAAGTAATCTTAGTTCATTATTATTGTGGGAAATAGCCTTAACCGACATAGAGACCATGTGAGCTATAACATGATCTCCCGGTGTCTCCCACACCGAAAAGGGTTGTCCTACTTGCCAAGGTAAGGACCATGGACTTCTAGATTAAGTGGATCCACTAGCTAATGTCTATCTGGACAATCATCCTATGGGGGCACATAGGTAAGGGATAAGGAGATTGCTTCAAGAAACCCTACCTCCACTAATGGGAGAGCTTCCATATCCATAAATTCCACAGAGTAGTCATTTCTTACTTGTTCTTATTATCCATGGAAGGGCACGCCATCTTGCCAATGAGAGCTAAGTCATAAGTCATCCATGGAAAGGTATCATTCAATAACCAATCCAAGATAGGTTTCATTAGGATAGCTCTTTATCTTTGATTCATTTAGGTGAGAAGACCTTTCAACCTTAGAACCCTTTACTAAGAGAGAAAACCTTTCACAATCATACTTTTATGTGTTTATGAGAAATCCTTTCAACAACACAACAACAACATCA
Organism: Solanum etuberosum; assembly: GCA_029582245.1. Taxonomy (NCBI): domain Eukaryota; kingdom Viridiplantae; phylum Streptophyta; class Magnoliopsida; order Solanales; family Solanaceae; genus Solanum; species Solanum etuberosum. The sequence goes on from JAJONR010000414.1 coordinate 63,636, forward strand.
TCATTGATACTTCACTCTCAAAGCATCCTTAAACATTTTCATAAATTTCATAAGAACATGCATAATTCCATAACTTCACCCTTTCAAGGTTCAAAACCACTTTCAATCATCAACATTTAGAAAATATGGGTTAGACATGGGTTTCATCATAAATTCATGTAATTCTATCAATTCATGCTTGATTTCATAAAACTCTTCCTTCATAATGCAAGACCCACATTATATGATCATAACTTGAAAAACATGGGGATTTCATGGGTTCATAGGGGAATCATCATACAATCCTAGTATTTCATCAATTTATGCATAAGAGATCATAATTCAATCGTTTAAATAAATAATCAAGAGAACCCATGGCAATTGAAGAAAACCCTAACTCAATTGGGGATTTCTACCTTTGAAAATAGGAGAATTTGAAAACTCCATGAATGGTAGGAATCCATGGATGAAAACTATCATACCTCAAAGCCAATTTCTTATCTTGAAGGGAGGAATGGAGACTTGACTTGAAACCCTAGGTTAAATCCTTCTTCTTCAAGCTTCTAGAGAGAGAAATATTTTAGAGAGGAGACTTGTTCTTCATTTAAAAATTTGAGAGAATGAAGTGCATGAATTAATTTGGGGGTTGAAATCACTTATATGGGTCTATAGATGAAGGGTGAAACGATATAGTATAGGGATAAAATAATTAGGAAAGACCTAACTACCCTTAAAATAACTGCCGACCTACCATCTACGACCCTTGACTGACGGACCGTGGACTGACCAACGGTCCGTCCTGCATCACCGTCGTTCTCCGTCAGAAAGTTGATTTAGGGGGTCCTGACCAACGGTTCCTCAACCACGGACCGTGGAGCCAACACCAGTCCGTTGGTCTAGGCCGTAGTTCTTGGCTTCTGAGCCTACTTGGGGTAACCAACCACGGACCATGCATACGGTCCGTGGTCCTATCCATGGGCCGTGGTTGGCCTCCGTCGAATGGCATCTAAAACTTCTGAAAATTGATACTTTGCCCTTCTCAAATCCGGGGTGTTACAATATCTCCCCCTTCGGATCATTCATCCTCAAATGAGATTCAAGCTAGTACGAAAAGAGTAGGAGAAAAACTAACAACCCAACCATCAATGCAACTTAATCTAAATGCATATAACCAAAGAGGAAATATCGACTCCAAGCTACGACGTAATTACAACATCATAAGGAAGATAGGAACTAAACCTTACAGCCCATCAAGCATGCAAACACATAATGCACATATCCAAGGAGTAAACACAATCTCCAAGCTATAAGCATGTTCAATCATCTTATCATGAAGTCTATATGCAACTCATACTCTAATGCACATAAATAGGTAGAAATCAATCAAATTTACTCATTTTCTCAAAACTTTAACTTTTCCTCAATCATGTATAATAAGGAAATCATGGAAACATTTAAGACACATGACACCAAACAAAGAGTAAACCATGAGGAACTCATTACCTCAATCCAGAATAGGGGTAGAAGGAAAGAGACGAGGAAATCAGGATATCATATCGGCCTCGGCCTCCCAAGTAGCACCCTCAACTAATTAATTCGTCCACAACACTTTCACGAAAGCAACTTCTTTGTTTCTCAACTTCTTGACTTTCCGGTCTAAAATCCTTACCAGAACTTCTTCATAAGAAAGATTCTCCTTAACTCCCAAACCTTCAAAGGGAACTATAGATGTCGGATCTCCAACACATTTCTTCAACATAGATACATGGAAAATCAAATGCACCGATGCCAAATCATTAGGAAAATCTTATTCAGAAGCAACCGTACCAACACATCTCAAAATCTAATATCGGCCTATATAACGGGGACTAAGCTTCCCTTTCTTACCAAACCTTATTACACCCTTCATGGGTGAAATTTTCTAGTACACCCAATCATGAACATCAAACTCGAGATCTCTTCTTCAAACATAAATATATGCCTTTTGCCGACTTTGAGCAATTTTCAACCTTTCCCTAATAAGTCGAACATTCTCTATAGCCTTATGCACCAATTCGAGACCTATAAGGTCAAATTTACCCACCTCAAACCAACCTATAGGAGATCTACACCTTCTACCATACAATGTCTTAAATGGAGCTATATCAATACTCGAGTGATAGCTATTGTTATAAGCAAACTCAATCAATGGCAAATGGTCATCCCAATTACCCTTAAATCAATCACAAAAGCTCTCAACATGTCATCCAAAGTTTGAATAGTACGGTCTGCTTGCCCATCGGCTTGTGAAAGAAAGGCCGTATTAAGTTTAACACCAGTACCAAGACCCTTTTGGAAAGACTTCCAAAACTGAGAAGTGAATTGGATACCACGATCGGAAATAATTTACAAGGGCACTCCATGCAAATTTAGCATTTCTCTCAAGTACATTTTAGCATAATCCTCCGCCGAATAGGAAACCTTGACGGGAATAAAATGAGCCAATTTCATCATCCGATCTACTATAATCCTAATCGAGTCATGTTGTCACCGGGTGCGAGGCAAACCAACAATAAAGTCCATATTCACATCTTCCCACTTCCAAGTAGGAATTCTAATGTCTTGGGATAAACCTCCTGGTTTCTGATGCTCAATTTTCACTAGTTGACAATTAGGACACTTAGTCACGAATTCTGCAATATCCTTCTTCATCCCATTCCACCAATAGACCTCCAACAAATCACGGTACATCTTGGTGGCTCCAGGGTGAATGGAATATCAAGAACTATGGGCTTCTGACAAGATATGTTCCCTTAAGTCATCCACATTAGGAACACACAAACGACCTTGATATCTAATTACGCCATCTCCCCCTTGGGAGAAGGCCCCTACTGATTTCTTAAGCACCGCTTCCTTTAAGTGAACCAAAATTGGGTCAAGACCTTGATTGGCTTTCACATCCGCCACAAGAGACGACTCTGAACAATTGTGAACTATAACACCACCCTTGGTGGAGTCTACTAACAATACCCCCAATCGGGCCAATCTATGAACGTCTTGAGCCAACTCCTCCTTACCTTCCTCAATATGAGGAACACTACCCATGGATAACGGACTAAGAGCATCTGCCACCACATATGCTTTACCGGGGTGATAGAGAACACTCATATCATAGTCCTTCAATAATTCAAGACACCTTATTTGGCAAAGATTCAGATCTTTCTCATTAAACACATATCGCAAACTCTTGTGGTTGGTAAAAATATCAACATGAACTTCATACAAATAGTGCCTCCAAATCATTAAGGCCAAAACAACAGCCGCTAGTTCAAGTTCATGTGTAGGATAATTCTTTCAATGGACTTTAAGTTGCCTTGAGGCGTAGGTGATAACTTTCCCATTTTGCATGAGCACGCATCCCAGCCCAATTCTCGAGGCATCACAATGAACAACAAAACCATCAATCACTTCCGGTAAACTATCCTTCAACTCTTGGAAACTCTTTTCACACGCTTCAGACCATATGAACTAAGCTTTCTTTTAAGTCAAAGCCGTCAAAGGAGAGGCAATTCAAGAAAACCCCTCAACAAACCTTTTGTAGTAACCGGCTAAACCCAAGAAACTTCTAATATCCGTAGGGGATAGAAGTCTAGGCCAACTCTTGACTGCATTCGTCTTCTTAGGATCTACCTCAATACCCTTACTTGAAACAATATGACCAAGAAAAGCTACGGACCTTAACCAAAACTCGCATTTGCTAAACTTTAAAAAGAGTTGTTGGTCCATGAGAATTTGCAACACGATCCTCAAATGTTCAATATGTTCATTCTCACTTCTCGAATAGATCAATATATCATCAATGAACATTATCACAAACATGTCAAGGTATTGTTTAAAAACTCTATTCATCCAATCCATAAACGTCGCCGGAGCATTAGTCAACCAAAATGACATTACCAAAAACTCATAATGACCATACCGAGTTCGAAAAGTCATCTTCGGAATATCATCTTCTCTCACCCTCAATTGGTGATAACCTGACCGAAGGTCAATCTTAGAGAAATAACTTGCTCCTTGAAGTTGGTCGAATAAATCATCTATCCTTGGAAGAGGATACTTTTTCTTAATGGTCACCATGTTCAAGTGACGATAGTCAATATACATACGAAGAGAGCCATCTTTCTTTCTAACAAACAAAACTGGAGCACCCCATAGCGAGATACTAGGTCGGATCAAACCCTTATCCACCAAATCTTTTAATTGTTCTTTCAACTCCTTTAGTTCTGTCGGAGCCATTCGGTAAGGAGGAATAGAAATAGGCTGCGTGTCTGGGAGAAGGTCAATACTGAAGTCTATTTCCCTCTCGGGAGGAATACCGGGTAAAATATCAGGGAAAACTTTCGTAAACTCAGTAACAACATGCACCGACTAAAGAATTGTCACGACCCAGGGGTACCCCCTAGATGTAACATGGAATACAAGACCCCGAGAGGCCTCATATAAGCCACTTAACATTCATAGTCAGGATAATATAAAATCGATATGATTTAAAACAATTTCAACACAATCAAAGTTTTATACAACAAAGCGGAAGTCTAACACACTTTTCTCAAAAACCATCTAATACAATAGAATCTCAGGACACAGCCCATACAATAATGTTCAAAACATAAAATGAAAGAACAAAAGAGAAATGGTGGCCAAATCCTCGGATGCTATCAGGACTCACTAATCTTCAATTTGGCCTCTACTATAGATCCTAGTCACGGGGATAAGAGTCGGGAACGCCGGACCCTATATTTGGATAAGAAATGTAGGTAAGAGTTTGCGTTCGTAAAAAAATGTACTAAATATGATAGCTTGCATAAACATAACATAAACATAAGTGTTAGACAACATAATTCATAAAGCATAATTATTGCACATAATAGATCATTTCACATATAAGGAGTACTTCTTGAAGTAACCTCAATTCATACATAGTCAAGACATGGGTAATCCGGCACTAGTCTTACTCATCATGGAAGGCGAACTCAAGCAACAATCCAAGCTTATCACCTATCATAACATATTCTATCTTATCCTTTAAAGACACGGGGAATCGCCTCTTGCCTTACTATAAAGAAACATGGGTAATCGCCGTATGTCCTTCTTACTTTGGGATCATGGGTAGTTGCCTCTAGTCCCTCTTACTATAGGGTCATAGGTAGTCGCCTCTTGTCCTTTCATCATGTGACATGGGTACCCGCCTCATTATTTTTCTATTATCTGACATGGGTACTCTCCTCTCTTATTTAGGATCATAGGTATTCACCTCTAGTCCTACTCTAAGGAATATGGGTAATCGCCTCATATTCTTCTCAAGGAGGTCAAGGGTAATCGCCTCTAGCCTCATCATTCTCATAATTCCTAAACTTAGATTCACTTTAGGTGAGCAATCCTTTCACCCTAGAATCATTCAATATGAGCAAATCTTTTACATTCATACATAGGAAAATCATGTGGGAAGGCTCTCGTCCACAAAAATTACATGAATAATAAACAATTCCTAGCATATGCTTCACTCTCAAAACAATTCATATCATAATAATCACATATGCTTCAATCTTAAAGCAATACTTATCACATCTTATTTATCCTGTAAGAATCCACATAAATCCATAGATTCTCTTTTCATAGAGTAAAACCCATTTACATTAATTTCACCCTAGAAATATGGGTTAAGCATGGGTAAATGGAAATTCATCATAAAAGCAAGTAATCCTCTCAATTCATGCATAAACAATCATCATCCAATTAATGGTATCAATGTTCATCAAGACCCACAACTTAGAAGAAAACCCTAACTCAAATTGGAGATTTTCTACTTTTCAATTGGGGAACTTAGGGGCTCCATGGATACAAGGATTCAATGGATGAATAAAGCTATTATACCTTGCTATCAAAGCCCAAAAGCACTTGAAGAATGGAGACTTGACCTTGAACCCTAGCTTGAATCTTCTTCTTCAACTTCTAGAGAGAGAAATATTTTGGAGTGGAAGAAATTTGGTCTTCTTTTAGATTTTTAGGAGAATAAATTGAATGAATTAATTTGGGGGTTAAAATCACTTATATGGGGTCTTAGTGAAGGGTAAAATGACGTAGTACAATATAAAATAATTAGGAGAAGACCCAACTACCCCTAACATTAACTGCTGACTGCCAACGACGGACGACGACTGACGGACCGTGGACTGACCGACGGTCCGTCCTGCACGACTGTCGTTCGTCATCAGAAAGTCTATTTTTGGGGTCATGGTCCACGGACCCTTAACCACGGACCGTGGTCTGACCGATGGTTCATTGGTCAGGCCGTGGTTCCATGGCTTCTAAACTTACTGGGTGCCCAGTCCACGGGCCATACCTACAGTCCGTGGTCCCATCCACGGGCCGTGGTTAGCCTCCGTGGCTGGCACCTGAAACTTCTGAAGTTTTGCTATGTTGCCCTCTTTCGAATCCGGGGTGTTACATTATCAGCCCTTTGGGATCATTTGTCCTCGAATGAGATTCAAGACAACACAAAATGAAAAGGACTCCAAACTAGCAACCCAGCATGCATGCAATTTCATGTAAATGCATACAACCAAGCAGGAACTTCGACTCCAAGCTAAACATGTCAAAAACATCATAAGGAAGATAGGAACTAGACCTAGCATCCCAATATGCATGCACCTACTAGATTACTCATATCCGAGGAGGAACAACCATCTCGAAGCTAAAAGCATGCTCATATCGTCATATCATGAAAATCATATGCAACTCATACTCAAATGCATATATCCAAGGAGGAAACATCAACTACAAGCTAAGCCTGTTCAACAATTCATCTCATTAAGTCTATAGGAAACTCATACTCAATGCACAACAACATGAGAAAAATCAACCATATAAACTCTTTTTCTTTTAAAATTCAAGTTTTTCATGAACTTTCATAAGATAAAGAAATCATGGGAATATCTAAAACACATGACATCAAAACAAAGAGTAAACCATGAGGAACTCATTACTCAAGCTAGAGTAAGAGTAGAAGGAAAAAGATGAGGATATCAGGACATCATATCGGCCTTGGCCTCCCAAGTAGCACCCTTATTTAATTGATTCCTCCACAACACTTTCACGGAAGCAACTTATTTATTTCTCATCTTCTTAACTTGCCTGTCTAAAATCTCAACCAAAACTTCCTCACAAGAAAGACTCTCCTTAACTCCCAAACCTTCTGAGGTAACTATAGATGTCGGATCTTCAATACACTTTTTCAACATAGAGACATGGAAAACCAGATGCACCGATGTCAAATCATTAGGCAATTCAAGCTCATAAGGAACTTTACCAACACATCTCAAAATCTGATATGGTCCTAAATAACGAGGACTAAGCTTCCCTTTCATACTAAACCTCATTACACCCTTCATGGGTGAGATTTTCAAGTAAACCCAATCATGAACATCAAACTTAAGATCTCTTCTTCTAACATCGGCATAGGACTTTTGTCGACTTTGGGCTGTTCTCAACCTCTCTTTAATAAGTTAGACATTTTCCATAGCCTCATGAACTAACTCTGGTCCTATCAATGCAACTTCACCCACCTCAAACGAACCTATAGGACATCTACACCTCCTACCATAGAGATCCTCAAATGGAGCCATACCAATACTGGAATGGTAACTATCGTTATAAGAAAACTCAATCAATAGCAAATGGTCATCCAAATTACCCTTTAAATCAATGCCACATGCTCTCGTCATATCTTCCAGAGTTTGGATAGTACGCTCCACTTGCCCATCAGTTTGTAGATGAAAAGCCGTACTAAGTTTAACATGAGTACCAAGACCCTTTTGGAAAGACTTCCAAAACTGAGAAGTAAACTGAGTACCTCGATTGGAGATAATGGACAAGGGCACTCCATGAAACCTTATCATTTCCCTCAAATAAACCTTAGAATAGTCTTCCGTAGTATAAGAAACTTTGACGGGAATGAAATGAGCAGATTTTCGTCATTCGGTCTACTATTACACAAATCGAATCATATTGTCACCGAGTACGATGCAACCCTACTATGAAGTCCATATTCAAATATTCCCACTTCCAAGTAGGAATACTAATGTCTTAGGACACTTGGCCATAAATTCCGCAATATCCTTCTTCATTCCATTCCACCAATAGACCTCCCGCAAATCACGGTACATCTTGGTGGCTTCCCAGTGAATGGAATACCGAGAACTTTGGGCTTCTGATAAAATCTTTTCCCTCAAGTCATCAACACTGGGGACACACAAACGACCTTGATAACGAAGTACACCATCTCCCCCTTGGGAGAAAGCCTCAACAGACATTCTAAGTATCGCTTCTTTCAATTCTACTAGGGTCGGATCAAGACATTACTTAGCTTTCACATCCGTCACAAAAGACGATTCTGAACTATTTTGAACAATAACACCAACTTTGGTGGAATCCATTAACCAAACAACCAATCGGGCGAATCTATGTACATCTCGTACCATTTCTCTTTTACCCTCTTCTATATGGGCAACACTTCCCATTGATAATCGACTAAGAGCATCTGCCACAACATTTGCCTTACTAGGGTGATAAAGAACACTCATATCATAATCCTTCAATAACTCAAGCCACCTTCTTTGGCGAAGATTAAGATCCTTCTGATTAAACACATATTTCAAACTCTTGTGGTCGGTGAAGACATCTACATGAACACCATACAAATAGTGCCTGCAAATCTTTAAGGCAAACACAATCGCCGCTTGTTCAAGATCATCGGTTGGATAGTTATTCTCATGATCCTTAAGTTGCCTTGAGGCATAGGCAATAACCTTCCCATTTTTCATAAGTACACATCCTAACCCGATTCTTGAGGCATCATAATAAACCATAAAACCATTTGTCCCATCTGGTAAAGTGAACACCGGAGCGAAAGTAAGTCTATATTTCAATTCCTGAAAACTCTTCTCACATGTTTCAAACCATATAAACTTGGCCTCCTTTTAAGTCAAAGCTGTCAATGGAGAGCCAATATAAGAAAACCCCTCTATAAACCTTATGTAATAACCAGCCAAACCTCGAGAAACTTCTAATATCCGAAGGGAATAGAGGTGTAGGCCAACTCTTGACCGCATCCGTCTCCTTAGGATCTACCTCAATGCCCTTACTTAAAATAATATGACCAAGAAAAGCTATGGACCTTAGCCAAAACTCACATTGGCTAAACTTTGCAAAGAGTTGTTGGTCCTTGAGAATTTGCAACACAATCCTCAAATGGTTGATGTGATCATCCTCACATCTTGAATAAATCAATATATCATCAATGAACATAATTATGAAAATATCAAGGTATTATATAAACACCCTATTCATCCAATCCATAAATGCCGTCGGAGTATTAGTCAAACCAAATGACATCACCAAAAACTCATAATGACCATATCGTGTTCTAAAGGCCGTCTTTAGAATATCATCTTTTTTCACCCTCAATTGGTGATAACCCGACCTAAGGTCAATCTTGAAAAAGTAACTCGCTCTTTTGAGTTGGTCAAATAGATCATCTATTCTTGGAAGAGGATACTTATTCTTAATGGTTACCTTGTTCAATTGCCGGTAGTCAATAAACATACGAAGAGAAGAATCTTTCTTCTTAACAAACAAAAACTGCAGCACCCCATGGAGAGATACTCGGTCAGATGAAATTCTTATCCAACAAGGTCTTTTAATTTCTTAAGTTCTAACAGAGCCATTCAGTAAGGAGGAATAGATTCGTACATAATCTTGCCTACGTTTCAAAAAATATAGGGTTCGAAATTACAGATTCGCACTTCCGTGGCTAGGGATCTCACATAGAAGATGAACTGTTGGTGAGTCCTCATATTCCGAGGACCGAGATTGGTTTCCATTTTTTCTTTACTTTCAGTTTTGGAGAACTTGATGTACGAGCTGCGCCCCAATAAACTCTTATGTACTAGATAGTTTTGAGACGATGTTTAGATTTTCCATTTTTCTCTATAAAACACTTATATGTTGAAACTCTCTTTGAAATCTCCTGATTTATATTATCTTGTCTATGTATGCTAAGTGGCTTTTATGGGGCCTCTGGGGGTCCTATACGCCATGTTACACCTAGGGGCTACCTTGGGTCGTGACAACAAGAAAGAATTAGCCAGAGATGTTCACTAGCTTGCTCGCTTGGGAGTTTGCCTTAGGGACACGATAGAAGGTGGTGTGATAGTTCAGAATGGGTCAGAATCTTCATTGGTAGTGGAGGTTAAGGAAAACAGGATATATATCATATATTACTTCAGTTTAAAGGTGCAGTTCATCAACAGAGAGTGGAGGTTTTCTCCCAATGGGGAGATGGTGTGCTTTATTATCAGGGTCGCTTATGTGTTCCAATATGGGTGAGTTGAGGAACAAAAAAATTATGGAAGCCTATAACTCCAGGTATTCTATTCATCGAGGTGCTACTAATATGTACCACGATCTACGAAAAGTCTATTGGTGGAACGACATGAAGATGTACAACACAGATTTTATGGCTAAGTGTCCTAACTGTCAACAGGTTAAGGTAGAACATCATAAACCAGGAGGTGTGACTCAGGAAATTAGCATTCCTACATGGAAATTGGATTTTCCTGAAGGTGTCAACTATGAAGGGGGTGATGAAATTTGGCAAGAAAGGGAAGCTCAGTCCCAGATATGTAGGTCCTTACAAAATCTTGAAAAAGGTTGGTAATGTCGCTTATGAGTTAGAGTTGCCAGCAGAACTAGCAGCAGTTCATCCAATCTTTCACATTTCCTTGTTGAAGAAGTGTGTGGGTGATCCAGAATTGAAAGTACCATTAAGATTGTGGATTTGAAGATAGCCTCGCCTATGAGGATGTTCTAGTTGAGATTCTTGATCGCCAGGTTCATAGGTTGAGAAATAAGGAAGTTGCTTCAGTAAAGGTTTTGTGGAGAAGTCAGTCAGTATAGGGAGCTACTTGGGAAGTAGAAGCAGCCATTATGGCCAAGTACCCTCACCTCTTTCCTTCCGATTCTATTCCAGCTTGAGGTAATAGTTCCTCTCCAATCTCTTAGTTTAATATTGCATAAATTTAGTCTCAGTATCTTGTTAACTGAGTTATCATTGCATTTTAGCCCTTTTGCATGTTCACGGAACTCAGTTCAGTTAGATATTAGTTTCTAGTACCTAGTTGGTAGGGATTATAGCCTTTCCCTCCATACTCAGCTTGTGTAGTCTTCATTGGAGGACGAATGATCCCAAGGGGGGGATATTGTAACACCTCAAAAATCTACCTAATACTTAACCAGGAAAATAGTTGAACCACAGAGGGATCCATAGGCCCCTATACGGGTCGTGGAACCCAACACGGTCCGTCAACTTGCCCGTGAAAGCAAGCCAGAAACCCCAGGACACTGTAAGGAACCACAGACCACTACATGGTCCGTGGAACCTCACAAGGTAGGTTAAGTGGGCCGTCAAAGTGTTCAGGAACCACCCAAATTACTGTGAAGAACCACGGTGGCCTACACGGCCCATGGTTCTTCACACGGTTTGTGAAGTGGACCGTGAATGGGGCAGTTGAGCATTTAAGTATGAGTGAACTTCAAACAATCATATCATTTAGCAAAAAAAGAATTAGGTAGCCCATGTCCTATCAAACTAAAGATATTTGATTCCTCTTTCCAACGCCACCGAGTTTGCTAAAGTCCAAGCTTGGAGTAAAAAGTTATGCTTGTTTCAGTAGAGAACTGTTGGTCCTATTGACGGTCCGTCAGTCCAATCGTGAAGGTCACTTCATCAGTTTTTAGTCAGGATAGTTTTGGTCTTTTCCCCTATGCATTGGACACTTAAATTATGTCGTTTGATGCCTAAACTAAGTTTTTTTGCTCAGTCTAAGCCTAATAATCTAGTCAAACAATACCCAGAACCCTCATTCTCCAAAAATCACTCAACTTAGAGTAAAGAGAAGAAGAAAAGTCGACCACTTCTCCCAAGAAAAAGCAGGAGTGTTCTTCGAAGTTCAGCCCCGAAATACAAAGGATTT